>VZQC01006012.1:175578-302774 GCA_009823505.1 Rhizomys pruinosus | reverse complement strand
AAATTTTTCATAATCTTTCCTTGAGGTTTTTAGTTGTTCTGTGTTATCTTCCAGGTCTGATATTCTTTGTTCTGCTTCCTCCATTCTGCTTCTGAGGCTTTTTCCACTCCTTTCCTCTTGATTGGATGAGTGTTTGATTTCCTTTTTCATTTCCTCTTCTGATTTCTTTAGTATTTCTACTTCTTTTTGGAGCTTCTCAATCTCTTTCTGTAGCTCTTTGCTTAGCTGGTTGGTTTCCTTATCTTTTTCAGCATGGGATCTTTTCAGTGTTTCCAGTTCCTTCTGGAGTTTGTCATTCTCTCTCTCTAAGTCCTTCTTGAGTTCTTCATTCTGTTTTCTTAGTTCTTTGATTTGCTCTTTATAATGTTGTGGTTCTTTAAATATGTTCCCAATTTTGTTTCTGATATCTGTGTCCTGGGCCATCTCCATGGGGATCCCACTGTAGGAATCTTCCATAAGGTTGGTAGAGCTTGATGCAGGATTATCCTGCCCCTTTCCCATGTTGTCTCTTCTCCCAGAATATGAGCTTCTCCTTGCCTGTATTCCAATGTAAGTCCTAAATGTCTCTTCACTGTGTTGAAGGCTTGCTTTGCTTGCCTCCTTCAGATCCCTTCGTAATCCCAGTTGGTGGGGGGTGGGGGGCTGTTGGTGGGCTCGCCCCAGCACCTGCATGTGCCTCAGCTGGTCTTGGGAGATCTCTGATCTCAAGACTCACACAACTCTACCTTTTATACCAGCTAGGAGGATAACTCCACCCCCACAGCCACAAAAGCCAATTAAGCCAACAACAACTGGATTAACGGATTAATTAGATGAAATCAATCAACAATCAGCCTTGCTGAAGCACTCAGCTTCTGCCTACCTACCTGGTCTTGCCTGAGCTGGTCTCCGGAGATCTCCTATAATTGTATTTCTTACATATTTTGGCTCCATTTGAAATTTTCTCATGTTTTATAATAAGTTACTGATTCTTCTATTTATAAGATATGTTTGTACTCAAGAGAAAATATATTGTGCAAGATAAGAAATATATTGTAACCAAATGGGAACAAGGCATGGATAGAGAACACTTTTTGAGAAGTATTAATACTTTTTCCAAATTGTTTGTGTTGGCCTAAAACAGGAGAGGACTTTCTTGCTGAAAGCCACGGTCAGGTGAGAAGCCATCCTACAGGTCAACAAGAAATATGAAAATATGAAACAAATGGAGACACACTTTGAGAATTCACAGAACGGAACACTCTTGTGTCTCAACAGCTTGTCTGAGACTATAGAATGGGATTTACAGCAGAGTGGTATTCTTTGGGGTTCTTCCAAAGGGCAAACCACTCCAGAGGTCTGCAGAATCCACACTGAAGAAGAACCAGGAGATTTCATTAAGTAAAATTCAGGCCTGCCACTTAAAGACTATTACTCCTTTGGCTACTGGAAAGACCAAGACTGGTTCTGATTCCTACCCTTTATTTGCATGTAAGGGGTGTGTGTGTGTGTGTGTGTGTGTGTGTGTGTGTGTGTGTGCATGTGTGTGTTGCATACATGTGAGTAAGCAGGTGCATGAAAATGCAGAAAGCAGAACAAGATGTCCTGTGTCTTTCTCTGTGCCTCTCTTGTGACAAGACAGAATGTCTCACTGAACTGGAAGTGCCACATTTTGACTAAGCCTGCTGAAAATTGAGCTTTTGGTGTCTACTTCTTTCCATACTCCAATGCTTGAATTACAGACACTTGACACTTGCAACCATGTTGGCATTTTTATATAGGGCCAGGATTCATATTTTCATATATTCAGGTATCCATGCTGTGGAGAGAACATCTCTTACTCATCAAACCACCTCTCTAGACACCTTTATCAATTTTGTACAATAACTGACAGATAAATTTAAAATAAGAGTAGATCCATGATAAACAAATAATAAACAATCAAGCAAATATACAAATCAATTGATTATTCAACCTCCAACAAATATAGGTGTCTAAAATGACTATGATTCTATAGTGCTCTTTGCAAATTTATGTAGTGCTTAAAATACCTGTAATGGACACAGTATCTTCCAAACTGTATTACTTTTTAACATTTTGGCAGAAAGTAAAAATGACTTTTATTTCTATAATAAAAATAATAAAGTTACACATTGACCCCAGTCCATTCTGTGCCTGATCTCCATCTTAAACAGTAAGTCCATTTTACCGTTAATAATCTAAAATAACCAATCTCTCCACTAGGTTAAATATATTGTTTCTTATATGAAAATAATTTACACCTGTCTTTAGAAAATATCTCTTACCATGTGGAGGTATCTGGATGGTTGGACTCTTGCATATGGAATATGATTCATCAGTCACTGGTGGAAGTTCACTAACTAGGAGATAAAAGATTGTGAACAGGTTTTGTTATGCACTAAATCCTGGTTTAGGATTGGTTTTATCAGATTTTTTATTTGCTTTCTGAATTGTTGAATGGTATGTATGTAAATTGTAAGTATGTAATAAATAGTAGGTATGTAAATTGTAGGGTCAAATGTATCTCAAGTAACTAGATATAACTAAGCCTTGATTTCATACATGTACAAAATATTTTTTTTTGATTTGCAAAAGCTGTTTTTTCATTCATAACTAGAAAACTAATAAACTCTGGAAAGATATTTTCTTTTCTAATATAATACTTTTATTGATTTTTTTTGTATTTCAGACATCATTTTTCAGTTCAATTTAGACATATTCCCCTTTCCCTCCCCTCACCCCACCTCAGATCATGCATTCTGCCATAAATGTCCTACATCTTTCTCTCAGTCTTCTTTTATGTTTAGGAATTCACATTTTCCTCCTTTAATTTTATATTACTCTAAAATATGCATACATACCTTCCACCCATATACAGTAATTACAGAGTCTGAAAATATGTGGTGGGTGGATTCTAGAGCCCATTGAGAGATTTAGCTAAGGATGGCATTGAGCTCCTGCTCCTCCTGCCTCTGCCTCCCATGTTCTGGGGTTACAGGTGTGGACCACCATGCCAAGCTATTTCTAAATGTTCTCCAATTTTTTATGTTATTTTCTTATATATTTTTAGATTTATTTAATATTATTTAATGTGTATAGGTTTTTGCCTGTATGTATGTAAGTGCACCATATGCATGCAATGCCCAGGGTGGTCAGATCCTCAAGAATTGGGATTTTCAGATGGTTGTTGATCACTGTGTGGGTGCTGGAACCAACCTGGGGTCCTGTGCAAGAGCAGCCAATAAACTTAATGTTGAGCCATCTCTCCAGCCCCATTTGAAAAAAAAAAAAAGATTTATATTATAAGACCATAATTGCTTTCAGATAAAAAGAAATATAACAATAATGTTGTTCACCTTGCCTTTCAATTGGGGGGTTGGTGTTAGCATCCACAAATGAGGGAAACCATTCGCTGTTTGTTTTTCTGGGACTGTGTCACTTCACTTAGCATAATGGCTTCAAGTTCCATCCATTTACATGCAAAGTTCATGATGTCATCTTTCTTTACTGCTGAATAGTACTCCATTGTGTAGATGTACCACATTTTTTGTCATCCACTGGTCTGTTGAGGGGCATTTGGGTTGGTTCCAGCTCTTCACTATTGTGAAGAGAACAGCAATAAACATGGATGTGAATGAATCTTTGCAGTAAAATGAGTCTTTTAAACAATTTCATGCAAACACATACGGTTCACTTTTAATTCAAAATGTAAAACAATTCTACAATATTTCACTGCCCTTCTCTTCTGGTGTATTACTAGATATTCAGATATAAATGAACCAGAGGTTCATGACAAGAATTGTGTAAACCAATATGCCTTAAACCCACCATGAGGCTAGTTCCTACTAAATATTTATCTCCTAATCAGCAGGCCATTTTTCAGCATGCAAAAGGAACTTTTAGAAGCTTCAAAGCCTTGGGGCTGGAGAGATGGCTCAGTGGTTAAGAGCACCGACTGCTCTTGCAGAGGACCCAGGTTCGATTCCCAGCACCTACATGGCGGCTAGGAACCATCTTTAACTCCAGTTCCAGGGGAATCTGATGTCCTCTTCTGACCTCCAAGGCATTGCACGACAAGGGTGCACCAACATACATGCAGACAGTACACTCATACACATAAAAAATAATAAATAAAATAAAACTTAATTAAAAAAAAGAAACTTCAAAGAGTTGAAGGCCTTTCAGAGTGTTCTGTCAGCTCTACCCTCCATTGTATGACATTTGCTAACACATATGTTGCTGGGGTAGTAGAGAACTAGGCATCCATCCTTCATGTCCTTTTAACGAATTCCATCTCTTTAATGATAAGATTTCCCATTAATAACATTTTATACATTAACCTATTATTCATCGATAAATGAACTAAAATACTAGAAAGGAGACAGGAAAGGTAAGCACGGTGTATTAGGTAGTGCAATATGAATGGCCTAAAAGAAGAAAAAGCAAGAAGCCACCCAGAAGAGGAAGAGAGCTTAACAGGAGATGATGTTAGGCTGTGGGATGGACAATTACCACAAAAACAGATGTACAATTCTTGGAGTTATTTTGTTTTCCATTATTTTAATTCTTATTATTGTACTGAAATACAATAATTTTTATGAGTTATTTTTCAGCTATGAATTTTCATCAGGGATAAAGAAGGTAGAAATGTCACTGCCCCTCCACACCCTTTCTTCATTATAGCTCTGAAATCATATGAGTTTTCAAATGTCATAAAAAAAAGTGGAGCTGTGTATGAAAATAACAGATGTAGCTACACTTTTTGCAGATACTGGGTTCTTCCATACTAATCTTGGGCCCTGCTCTCAAGGATTAGCATCTATAAACTTCAAAGGACAGAAGGCCATGTGTCAAAGGAGGGCTGGAGACAGGACCATGAACGTGGCTGAAGGTAGAATACAGACAGGGTGCTAATATCCAGACTCCACAATGAACCCTTCGGCTAGTTCCCCAATTCTTTATGTGGTAATTGTGATCAAATAACTCAGGTGCACTGGTTGTCTCTCCCAAGCATTTATTGCACAGCAAAGTTCTCTAGAATAGTAATCAGACCAGTAATAATTTCTGGCCCACATGAATTCATACTCAATATTAGATCAAAATCCTTGAGTAATATATCATCGCACAACTTTCATTCCTTTAAGATAGGATCTCAGTAAGTAGCTCCAGCTCGGCTGGAACTATATATGCCATCCCATGCTGGCTTCCTGAGTGCTGAGATTAAAGGTATGTGCCACCATACTGGGTCTTCATTACAGAACATTTAATCTGATTGTAACCAAGTTAGATTTGTTAGATTCTCATATCTTTCAAATCCTCAACTACCCTTCCTTAATAGAGTGACTCCATCAATATCACAGTTGTTTCCTGATCTGATTTCAGAATCTTATTTCATTTGTGAAATTGTTTTCATTATATCCTGCATTTCTTCCCACAGTACTGCTAAGGAAATGTGAACCTTGGGAAAGGCTGTCAAGATTTTTGGGCTCTTAATACCTGAAGAAGGCATGGACATGGAAGCCCATGGCTCCTAGAGAATGGATTGCACACTGATGATTCTGGTCTTTAAAGCTACAGAATAGAATGAGTGTTTTGAAAATGCAATGGGAAAAAGTTGTTTTACCCTTTGTCAATCATAGTAAAACTATAAATCACCTTATCAAATGTGAGAAAGCATTCCTGTGAGCTAGCTCCATGAAAGGTTTCTATGAAAATTATTAATTCCAGTTAGGTGGTTTTGATGCAAACTATCCCCATTGGCTCAACTGGAGTGCTGCTTGGGAAAGGTCATGCAAGAAATGTGGGAAAGCATTCCTGTGAGCTAGCTCCATAAAAGGTTTCTATGAAAATCATTAATTCCAGTTAGGTGTTTTTGATGCAAACTATCCCCATTGGCTCAACTGGAGTGCTGCTTGGGAAAGGTCTTGCAAGCTTTAAGGGGCACAGCTTAGAGGAAGGAAGCAAGTCAATGGGGAAAAGATTTGAGAGCTTGAGAGCTGGTTCTCTCTCTCTCTCTCTCTCTCTCTCTCTCTCTCTCTCTCTCTCTCTNAATATTTGTATATAATATATATTATAACTATATATTGGGTGGGGAGAATAAAAATGGGGTGTAAAAGGGGGGATCTAAATATGTTAAAATATATTGTATGACATTTAAAAAATGACAAAAATAGAAAAAAGTCAAAGACATATTTAAAAAGATAAGGGTCCAACTTTTACTTACTCATTTCATGCTGGGTATTCTGTTTCAATTAAAGAACAAGTGAGCCATTTTTCTGAAGCACAGTCCTTAGACAATTCTGGAGAAATTCTGAAGGAACATGAGCATCTACACTGGACTCTACATGCCCTTGGTCTCCTCTCATCTCTCCACTTAAACTACCTTCTGAAAGATTCCCCTCTAGTCTTTCACATCATCTATGTTCTGCTGTCATCTCCTAACCCCCACCAATTAAGGTCTTTCTTTAGCTTTCTTATCAATAATCTTTTTCTAATTTTGTCAGTTCTATAGGTTGTTCAAGTTGAACAGATCTGAAGATTCAGAATTGAGATCAATATAGGTTTGGTAACAGGTGGCATTTATTTTTCTAGGTCTGTGGTACCTCATTTAATATATTTCCCAACTCCATCTATTTAATCTCCAAATGTCATAATTTCTTTTGCTTTGACATCTGAATAAATAAATAAGGGGAGACAGGAATATAAGATTAGGGGATATGGTAGAATATGTTCAATATACAACACACAACTACATTAAAATATCCTAACATGATACAGAGTCATACACAATGGCTATAAACATTGAAATTTTAAAAGTAGCAGGAAAGATTTCCAGTGATGTTTACAAACTTGAAAAGGCTTTTAATTTAGGAAATAGAAGAGTTTTAATCTATTGAGAATTGGAGCAAAAATAGTTTAAATTCATTATACATCCTTACTAATGACAAATAAAATAAAATAATATTTATCAAATTTAGTAAAATCATGATAAATATACAAGTAGCCTAAAATTTCATTTGTTCATGTGTATATATTCGACACATGTTAATTGAACATATTTCAGAAGTGTAGTATTATGCTTCTCTGTGTAGACATTTTATTGTGATTGAATCACGTACTCAGCATCTCCATCTCCACATCCAGTTTTTGTTTTGATGGTGTTCAAGACTCTGTTCTATAATCATCAAGACCAAACTTAATCTTAAAATGCTTGGCTCACAGCAGCTTCTCAAAAATACTAACTACTATTTAGTTCTCTCTAGAAATGTGCTTATTTGCCTAGCATTCCCGAATTGTATTTATAAAACAAAGCACTTATTTTTGACAAATGAAAACAAAGTCCCTCTTCTCTACATATGCCATTGCATTTATTTTAAAGCTAATACTAAACATTATTATCCTCAAGCATCTCAGGTTGATCATCTCTCAGTGTTTCGTAGGCTATGCTATCATTTCTTTATCTCACTTCCCATACAGCTTCTCTCCATTGTTTTCCACCAGAGAGATAGGTTTTTCAGAGTTTCAGATGTTTACTTGACTATTTTTATGATTTGTGATCCAGATAGTTTGCCCTTTAATGGCCAGTACCAACAACAGTTTGTTCCTATAGTTGTCAGTTACCTGGTCCTTCATACCTGCTGCTTCTGCAGGTTCACTCAATAGCATACACATATTAACTATTTTAAAAACAATATATAGTATATGTTCAGGGAGGTGGCTCAGTCATAAAGTGCTTGTACAAAAGCCTGATATCCTAAGCTGACTTGAGTTCAGTCATTGGAATCCACAGACTGAAGAAGAGAACTGACTCCATAAAGCTGTTATTTGAATTTCTTCATGCCTGATATGGCATATGCATCACACACACATGATGATGATGATGATGATGATGATGATGATGATGATAAATATTTTTAAAGGTATATGTTATTTGGGTATTGTTGCTCATGACTGTAATCCCAGCACTTAGGTGGGGGAGGCAGGTGGATTTCTTTGATATGGGGCTGGCCCAGTCTAAATAGTGAATTACAGACTATTAGGGGGCTACAGAAGTATCTTGTATCAGTGAATAAATAAATAAGTAAATATATCTGAAAGGAATATTCAATACTCAACACACAGATATTATTATTATTACTGTTATTATTGCCCTACAATAAATTATAACAAATGGTTGCATGGAATTTATACTGTACTTGATATCATAAGTAACCAGAAGTGATATAAAATAAACAGAATAATGTGTTGAGTTACAAGGACTGACTGTGCCATTTTAAATAAAAGGCTGGAATTTCTATGGATTTCAGTATATTTAGAAAAGACCTGAACTGCATCCCCTTAGTTACTGAGAGACAACTGTTAATCTATCTGTACATTAAGATGTTGTCACAATGGCTGAGATTAAGAAGCCAAAAGATAACAAATACTAGGTGTTATGTGCGAATCCCTCCATTGGTTGGGACTGCAAACTCATGTAGACACTGTAGAAATTGGTGTGGCAGTTCCTCGGATAACTAGAAATAGAACTTCGGTCTAAGCCTAATATAACATACCTGAGCATAACAAAATGACAGCATTTTCCTATAGAGATGCATCCTTAACCTTCTTTACAGCTGCTTTTGTCACAATAGCTTGTACATTGAAAGAGCCTAAAGTTTCATCAATTGATTAATGAATAATGGAATTGCCTATACATAATGGAATTTTATTCAGATGTCAAAGCAAAAGAAATTATGACATTTGGAGATTAAATAGATGGAGTTGGGAAATATATTAAATGAGGTAACACAGACCTAGAAAAATAAATGCCACCTGTTACCAAACCTATATTGATCTCAATTCTGAATCTTCAGATCTGTTCAACTTGAACAACCTATAGAACTGACAAAATTAGAAAGAGATTATTGATAAGAAAGCTAAAGAAAGACCTTAATTGGTGGGGGTTAGGAGATGACAGCAGAACATAGATGATGTGAAAGACTAGAGGGGAATCTTTCAGAAGGTAGTTTAAGTGGAGAGATGAGAGGAGACCAAGGGCATGTAGTGTCCAGTGTAGATGCTCATGTTCCTTCAGAATTTCTCCAGAATTGTCTAAGGACTGTGCTTCAGAAAAATGGCTCACTTGTTCTTTAATTGAAACAGAATACCCAGCATGAAATGAGTAAGTAAAAGTTGGACCCTTATCTTTTTAAATATGTCTTTGACTTTTTTCTATTTTTGTCATTTTTTAAATGTCATACAATATATTTTAACATATTTAGATCCCCCCTTTTACACCCCATTTTTAACAACCCCTCTTTAATGGGATTTGGAGGCTCGCAGAGCGCCTACCACAGAAGGTGTGAATTTCTCTGTTTGGAGTTTCAAAGGCAGCTAATCATGTTATAGTCTAATATTACTTAATAATACAAAAGGAAGTTAGTTTCATGATTTATATTACTACAGGGTACTAAACTAGCTTTGGGGCTAGACTATATATATACTATATATTATCAATAATATGCCTATAAGAAGTCAAATTCCTGTCATACCCCCCCAATAGTCTGCAAAGTTTGGGTCCCATCCACTGGAACAGATGTACACCAATCCAGAGATCCCCACACCTTAGGAAAAGAACATCGATTTTCTTCCCAGTAAGCTTATCAGTTGTCAGTAGTTTGTCCAGTAGGTTTGTTGAGTTTTCTTACCCATTTAATGTCTATGCTGGGAGTCTGCATGCCTTGAGCTTATACAGTACTTACGCATGCCATCAGAATTTATTGTGAGCTATTATTAGTAACTTTAAAGTTATATGGAAAATTATTTCCTTATAATGATCCCACTAGTCTTTCTTTTTTTCACCTTTATTCGTTATGTTTTTTTTCTTTTTCCATTTGGTTTTAACACGAGTATATTAATAGATTTATGAGTACGAGCACTCCTTTCATGTTAAAACCCAATTTGACAAGAACAGTTGTGCCCTAAACCAGACCCACTCACGAAGCCCAAGGGGTCACAACCATCCAGCAGGAGGGGCTTGTAGTTCTAAACAATCGAGTTGATCAAATGAGTGTACCAGACATATTGCTGTAGATTTCACTCATTTCACTACCAATTGCAATTAGCCTTTTAACAATTCTATACCATGCCCCTCTTCTCACCACATTTGTTCCTTAGGCTTTAGAAAGGGGCAACAGGTGGAACAAGAAGCAAAACAGTCTATTTCTCTCTGGAGCTAGTTGTTTTGGACTCTGGCTTCAATTCCTGGCTGGTTTCCTTTCATTGATTGGGCTTAAACAGTTTGTCCTAAGGAATAAACCTTTCAGGTCCTACATTAAAGAAGCAGCAAGCAATTTGGGTATAACCAGGATTTAAACAGTACTATTTTTATTAGGTTACTTTGGTAATAGAGACATTCAAATGTTTGGATGGTTAACTACCGTTACACATTAATAGGGGATG
The DNA here is from genome assembly GCA_009823505.1 of Rhizomys pruinosus. Lineage (NCBI taxonomy): Eukaryota > Metazoa > Chordata > Mammalia > Rodentia > Spalacidae > Rhizomys > Rhizomys pruinosus. The sequence continues at coordinate 292,334 of VZQC01006012.1, read as the reverse complement.
TAAGCTTTGTGGACATCCACGATGTGGTGTTATGTCCTTCCAAGGAGAGAGCTAATAAAGCCAAATTAAGATTTAGGGATATAACAGGCTATGGCTTGGCCACTGTGCAATCACAGTATTTCCAGGCAGGTTTGAAGGTGTAAGGCTGGTGCTCGATGGTAGGTATTGTGCTTGCTAATGTCAATAGACCTATATTTGCTTTCATTGGTTTAGTGACCACTTGGTACACTCTCTGGGTATTCCCAGAGACCAAAACTGTACAACTTGCAAGTGTGTCTCAATAGGTCTTTCCCATGTTTAACATCAGTCTCTCGACAGCAGGGCCTTATCAACTCTCTTCTAGCAGTATCCCAGTTTACATGCAAGAAGCCTTCATCTTTTGTGGGGTGGCTTGGATCTCCTGGCCAACATCTCCCTTGGTAGAATAATCGTACTGCTGAATATCAGAGCTCTCCTGTATTAATATATTTTGCTTAAGTGCAATGCTTAAAGAGACTTTTAGTGTTTATTATTTGGTTCTGAATAGAGAATAATCCTTTTTAACAGTTCTATGTTCTATTAGTCCAATTAAAGAAGGCAGTTTACTGGTTTTTATAAGAAGATACTCTATAATAGTTGGCTCCAATTTAACAGTAGAGAACAACTCACATCATCATATCCCTCCTTGTTCTATGGGGTGGAGTTAAGAAAGTCTCTCATATTAAAACCCATATAACTTTGTGGCACTAGAAGGTAAGTTTCATTAGGACTCATTATAAATAGTTGTTACAAGTAAGGATATCACAGAGGTGGTTTGATATCTGTAGCAGTCTGAGGCTTTGTCTTCCCTTTCAATGTTCAACAAGGCCAACCTTACGGCTGGCACTTTCCTGGTAACATCCTACACAATACAACCTGTGACTTTTCTTTCTCAGCTCGTCTATCTTAGTCTGTGTACCACTGATTATCGTATCTCTGTTGGGAAACATATACTAATCAAATATTCTATACCATAAAGTCTTATACTAGTTTTAAGTTTGAATTGCAATTTTGTTTTTTAAATTATACTGATAGTTTTGTCACAATGTAAAAAATTTCTATATATACTGCTGTATTCTCTCTCTCCTTTTTAGGTGATATTTGGTTTTTCTTGACCCATGAGTCTCAAAAAGGCAGTTTAGCTACACATACCTATTAGCGGAGAATCAGGTGCATATTTCTCAAATTCACCCAGATGTTTTCTGGGTGACTGTTTGTGATTAACTTAGGTAAGCAAACTTAATTTAAAAGGTGGTGATTAGTCTATTCTTTGAGGTTAATAAGCGGTGTACGAGATGATACTGTGAGATGTACAGGAGAAGGACAATTAGCACGAGGTAACATGGTGGGATTTGGCCCTCATGGATACATTCCAAAAGGAAGTAATATGGTTATACAGGATCTCTTTAGCTAGGCTAAAATTATATGATGGGACAGCCACACCAATTTCTATATTGATCTTCAAATCTATGTCAGGTTGTCATTAGCCGATTTATCAGAAATCACATTATAGACGCAATGATTTGTATTATCTATTCTTCTATCTTTATGTCCTATCTTTAACCTCCTAAAGTGTAGGTTGAACTAAACTACTATCTCTACACACTCTGTAGAATGATTAACTGGGTACAAAATGTGCTTATACTTGTTGGAACTGCTGAGCGTCAATTGTCTTCATAAATACACTATTAGTTGGAAATTTATGGTATAGCCCACCGACTCGTATAGAGGTACATTCTCTCTCATCAAGCAACACCATGTCACAACCGACCTGGCTTTCGATTGTGTTACATTGTTAAGCCTTTACAGTTTTGGTCTATTAGCGTACTGATGTACCAAAAATGGCTGATTTTATTCTTCGTTAGTTCTCGTTAACTCTCATATATATAATATCTAATAAGTTGCATTAAGCTATGCACCTTTCAGTGCTAAAATCACAAGTAAATATAATATTCAGGATGACAGCTCTGATTATTAGGTTCGAGCTCGATTAGATGCTAATATTCTCATCCGATAATGGGGAGGAGTGACTTCTCTCAGTTGCGGGCCACGCGGTTATGATTTGCTCATCTTTTCAGATCCGCGCCACCCAAATGTATAACTATCGAATTAGGCATAGTACTCTATGACTCATTCTAGAGTAAACCTCTCGAGGTATTCCATTTTACTTGCAAAGTTCAAATCGATGCTATGGTATGAGTGTTGTACTGTGTAGATACCAGAGAGCTCGCGTAGCTGAGACTCGGGCAATTGTGATACGAATCGTACCTTTGATGATATATATTACCTTGCGGAAATATCGCAACTCCTCAGTTGAGGAGTCATATCTAGGTCTTTTGGTTTTTCGCTTAGCCTTATGTTGGGCACATGTGTGACTTACGGGAATCAGGCTGGGCAATATGATAAGTACCATATAAGGGTGCTCGCGTTAGTATATCCATTCATAGAGCTTAAGTATAGGGATATGCTGTCGTTAGTAGTGGTCAATCACAAGACCTCCTCCCATCACCGCACCAGCTCAGCGCTTACGTAGAGTATGCCTAGCGTGGAATTCAAACTTAGGTGCAGGAGCATTAGACGCTCAGATCTTATTGATTGCCTGTTCATATTCCTCGCAAAGGTCGTTTATTTCGCGCTACACACTTAGCGCTCTCTCATTAGTGAGCTGAGCAAGTAATACCATATACCAACTACAAGATAGAGACGAGTGTATATCCCTTTCCCATCTAGACTGCTCAGCACTTGATATCCATAGGCTTTTACTATTCCTCCTATTGTACCTCCTCGGACCAAATCCTCATTATCAGAGTGCAAAGATGAATACATTCTTGTGTAGAGTGTCTTAATTTGCATTTCCTAATTAACAATGTTAAACACTTTTAAATTTGTTTCCCATCCATCTTTACTTCCTCAATGATAAAGTCTCTGTTTAGCTCTCTACTCCATCTTTTAATCAAGCCATTTGTTTTCTTTCTCCTTATTTTTCTTTGTTTTATTTATTTTTTTTTTTTCTTCCTTTCTTTGTCTTTTGTGAGATAGCTATGTCATATCTTCATGCGGAAATTAACCTGTCTGGATTGTCGTGTATCCTGGCAGATAGAAGGTTCCTCCGCATGGTTCTGTCGGGTTTTCTGCTCACACTGGTCCCTTGATTGATCGTGTTTTACAGTCTTGCATCGCACGCTGTTGGCCTGTATAAGGTTAATTATGAGCGTAACAGCTCTCTGATACATTGGATCCGAATCTGTGATGTGAAGGAGTGGTGGTGCATGGTAGAACTGCTAGCTGGACTTGTACGCAGAAGTCGAGTATATGTCGGTCTGGAAACTTACTCAATAGTCATAGTTCAGTCCTGCGGTGACACTTCCACGTTAGAGTTTTCTCATATACTATCACTTTGGAATTCCAGGTTGGGTGTGGGTTATCACTATTAGAGGTCTCTCTTGATTCGGTACTTGGGGAATGTGGTACGTTTGTAGGCCCTATCGGGCGGACTGATGTGGTTCGGGTCTTTGTGTGGCGACCTACTTTTCTGTCTATCATGCGATGGGTGTTATCCAGTTAAATTGTTCAAGGGCGCTTATCTATCTAGAAGAGTAGACTGTCTTGCCTCCGATACTCGTGATATATCATTCTTGGGCTTTTGTGTCTCGCATGTTTCATTCAAGATATGAGTAATGAGACATGATAAGTATAGTAGTGAAATCAGGTTTAAGGATTTTGCAGAGTTAGTATAATATCGACAATGTAGAGATCCAGACTGGTCTGTCATAATTTGATGCTAGTACCTATATGCTTGTCACTTATTTATGTTAATAACTATTGGACGCTTGTTAAGCTATAAGTTTGATGTAGCCTGGTAGCACAGAGTTTCCCAACTCATGTATTATTGCTCTTCTGATTGAAGCATCGAGGGTTGCTGTTGGCTATAGTTATTCGGGTTGTCTTTATTATGCTCATGCTCTTTGTCTCACGCTCACAATGACATAGACGATGAGAATTTTGTGTTGGGTATACGGGACAAGTCCATGCTCGCAGAGCCCTCTTTTGGGGTTGGTTACGATATGGATAGATATTTGATTGGATTGCATTAAAATCTGTACATGAGTTTGGGTAGAATGACATTTTTGTTCTGCTTGTGTTATATTTTCCCAATGCACGTGAGCATCGGGTGGTTTGTTCAATCTTCCTGGTGTCTTCCTCAATTTCCTGTCTGTTTAAGCTGTTGATCTCTTCTTGGTTGAGCTTTGGTGATTCCCAGGATTTCAGACATTCATCCATTTCCTCTAGGTTTTCAAACTTGGTAGAGTACAGGTTTTTGAACTATTCCCGTATGATCGTCTGGATATTTTCGTTGTCTGTTGTGATATTTCCCTTCTCATCACGGATTGTATTGATTTGGAGTTATTCCTTCTTTCTTTTGGTTAACTGGGCTAGAGGTTTGCCTATCTTGTTTATTCTTTCAAAGAACCAACTTTTGGATTCATTGATTTTTTGTATTGTTTTCTTTGTTTCTATTTCATTGATTTCTGCTCTAATTTTTGTTATTTCTTCCTGTCTGTTGCGTTTAGAGTTCATCTGTAGTTGCCTCTCAAGTGCTTTTAGCTGCAGTGTTAGATCATTGACTTGTGCTCTTTCTGTTTTTTTTTTTAAATTTTTTTTAAATTTTTTAAAAATGTCTTTATTTATGTGTATGAATGTATTGTCTGCGTGTAGGTCTGTGCACGTCGTGTCGTGCAATGCCGCGGAGGTCAGAAGAGGGCGTCAGATTCCCCTGGAACTGGAGTTCTCTGGAATTGGAGTTTACAGACCGTTCTCAGCGGCCATGTGGGTGCTGGGGATCGAACCCGGGTCCTCTGCAAGAGCAGTCGGTGCTCTTAACCGCTAGGCCATCTCTCCAGCCCCTTTTTAAAAATTTTTATTATTTTTTTTGATTTATTTATTTTCGTATGTGTATGAATGTACTGTCTGCATGTAGGTTTGTGCACCCATGTCGTGCAATGCTGCGGAGGTCAGAAGAGGGTGTCGGATTCCCTTGGAACTTGAGTTACAGATGGTTCTCAGCCGCCATGTGGGTGCTGGGGATCAAACCCGGGTCCTCTGCAAAAGCAGTCAGCGCTCTGAGCTACTTGGCCATCTCTCCAGCCCCTCTTTCTGTTTTTCTAATGGAGGCACCCAGGGCTATCAACTTCCCTCTAGGACTGCTTTTAAGTTATCCCATAGGTTTTGTTGTGTTGTATTGTCTTTGTCATTCAGTTCCAGGAATGTTTTTATTTCTTTCTTTATCTCTTCCTTGACCCATTCATTATTCAAGAGTGTGTGGTTTAGTCTCCATATGTTCTTGTAGGCAGTATGGCTTATCCTGGTGTTGATTTTGAGCTTTATTGCACTGTGGTCTGATAGAATGCATGAAATTATTTCAATCTTTTTGTACTTGTGGAGGTTTCTTCTGTGTCCCAGAATGTGGTCGATTTTCGAGAATGTTCAGTGGGGTGCTGAGTAGAAAGTGTATTCTCTGGTATTAGGTGGGAATATTCGATAGAGGTCTATGAGGTCCTTTTGGTGTATCATGTCATTCAGTTTAGAAGTCTCTCTGTTTATTCTTTGTCCTGTTGAAGATCTGCCTATTTTACAGGAGAACTTAATGTACTCCTGCCTTGGATTTTGAAGGTGAAGATAATTGGAAAAAGTTAGTAGGGCGGCATGCCATGACTGAACCATAGATGCCTTGGAAGAAGAAGGGAAAAAGCAGAAGACACACACTCCCCACTGTGATATCTGTTTTCATGTGTTCCCTTAGACTTTCTGCCAGCAATCTGGTTATAAACAGTTACAACCCTTTATCTTGGAACATAGCTATAAAATAAAATATTTCTTTATAAAGATGTGTGCTTTTGCATTTTGTTATATTAGCTATAATGGAGTAAATCTAATTGCTATGGCTATTGGATAAATGAAGAAAAAAATCAATCAAAAGATGGTGAGACTAAGTAGATTCCTAACCAATAGCAGCTAAGTGCAAAGTTCAGAGAATTAATCAATGCACCACAATACTGTTTCCTCTAACTGAATCTTCTAGTCTTGGAAACATTGACTTAGAATTTGACTGATGAAGATCTAACTCCAAAAAATACCTTGTTTCCACTCCCAATATTGTAAGCCTTATTGACAGCTTCAGAGTGTATTCTGCCAAAAGTACATTTACTAAAAACCTACAGAATATATCATATATTTGATTTTATTTATTCAGCATATTTCATCTAGTGAATATCTTTCAATAAAAATAAGTTTCCATAAAGAGATCACTGCTCTTCTCTAGGAAAACTAAAGTATTAATATATAGATTTTCACTTGGGAAATTTATAAACCAATTAAAATTTGATAATTTTCATTTTCTAACCAATGGCACAGCATTTATTGGGATTTTCAAAATATCTGCATTCTATATGTTTGCAGAAAGAGACTAGTTTCCGAGTTAGAGCAATCAGTGAGGTTATTATTCTAACTTACAAATGAATTTTTGTGCCCAATTTAATTTTTTACATATGATTTGGTACATTGATTTCACCTGAATGTAAGCATAGGCTTCCATATTAAATTGAAATTGTCACTTAAAAGCAATTCTTCAATACATTTTATATTTCACATATTCTAAAATATGGACATTAAATTCTAATGTACATTGAAGTCAGTCACTTGTACTAAATGTAGGAAACTTAGCAGCAAGAAACACACATGCAACTGCTTGTGTGCAGAAACCAGAAACCTGTTTCCTTCCTATGACTTCTCAGAGGAACAATCTCTGTGTTTCTGTTTGTAGAGGGTGGTGTGAGGTAGTTTGGTGGTGTGTGTGTGTGTGTGTGTGTGTGTGTGTGTGTGTGTGTGTGTTTATGTGTGTTGTATAGGTGCATGTGAGGGAGGTCATTCACCTGTGGAGTCTTTAAAACAGCCTCCTGTGTCATTTCTCAGGTTCCCTTCTCCTTTTTTCACCTTTTTGTTGAAATGTGGTTCCTCACTGGCTTGCATCTTATGTATTAGGCTAGCCTCGCCATCAGTGAGCCCCAGGGATCAAACTACCTCTGCCTCCACAGCCTAGAACCACAAGCTAACACCACCATGCCTGGTATCTTTTATGTGGATTCAGGGGTGTGAGACCCATGTCTTTGGAAAATACAAATTGAGCTATCTGTCCAGCTAAGATTCAGCCATTTTTTAAAGGGTACACATTACAGAATCATTTACAGTAACTGAAATGAAACATTTGTTTACTTTTCCTATCTTAATCATGAACATGTCACTTTTTCATCAGGCACTATACTAAAACAATTAAGAAGTACAATAAACAGTGACAACTCAGGTCCTATTAGAGAGGCTTTTACGGTGACGTGAATTCATAAAGCAACCTAAAAGTATTGGAAATTCTAAGAAAGAGATTTTTCTAATGAAAAGTAATATTTTATATGGAGTATGTCATTAATTGATGACAAGTTCTACAACATGAAAAAGATGATGAAAATGTGATATATTTCTGAATGTTAAAGAATTGATTTATACTTAATTACACTTTTAATTTAATTAATAGAAATTAAATGCAGAGTCGGTTTTAGAGAGTCTCTCCAGTTTTAAAACATCATTAAATTGATTACTTGTTCCTATTACTCCAATAGTTGGAAGTGTTTCTGTGGATTCATGCTATTTCTTAAAGTTGACCTGCCCTAAAGTCTCATACATAGACATACACATTGTGAAGGCCTTTTTATGGGTTCTTCAAGATTATCAATGCTATACCAGAGATGAAGATTTTTATAAGTTAAATAAAATAAATTGAGAATACCAAAATATTGTTTATTGGTAAACATAACAATTGTATAAGGAACTACAATAAGAGATGTCAGTAGCTGAAAGGTAAATTATGTCTTTACAAATTTCTATGAGAAACTCCAGAAATATTAAAATGAATCCATTATTTGAGGATACTTGTTAATATTTTTAGCAATATCCACAGTGTTGTCATATATGAAAACAGGAATTGCTGAACAATAGTATTAAATAAGTAAGAAGGGCCCCTTGAGAGAAAACTGGTCAGGAGAGTGGGCATCTCAGTTCTACATTGAGGCTTAACTTTCCAGTTTTATAGGGTCCATCACTTGTCCACACATCACCCCTAGGAATGTGGGTCCACCATAAGTCATGTTAAAGAGATAGGTATAATACCCAGTGCCTTAAGGCAATAGTGAAATTTTCTTGTGTGTAATTTTTACCTCCTGGTTCCATGCTTATGTAACAGGCCACAGATCTGCAGCGTTCCATTATTTTGCATATTTTTCTGAATTATTCAAAAGAATATAGCTTCTCCTTTTCTTCTTGTTATCTGTTTTTGAAGGATGCTTTCTCAAACATTTTAGCCTGTTTCAACATTTTGGGCATTTCTTAATCTTTCATTAAAACTCTTCACAATGCTATTGCTACTCTGCCACCCACCTGACCTCCATGCTGGTTCTAAACAATCCTGGCTTATGACCTTTTCTTCTCCCTTTATTCTCCTTCTCAGGACAGTCTCTGAGTTTTATACCTTTCTGTCACGTGGATTTTTTCTTTTAAATTCTAATAAAATTGTTTTAAAGCTTCTGTTTCTATCCATTCTCAAATTATTTCATTAACAAGATGAAAAATGCTAAGAGACAACATTGTTTTCCATTATCAATAATTTGATAATGAATACTACTGTTTAGTTTGCTTCTCTCTTTGTTCAGTTGGCAAGCAGAGTCAAAACATATTTTGTTTATTTTTATTTTATTTTTGACACATGGCGTCCCTGTAGCTCCAACTGGCAACAACAAACAATCAGAAAAAGTATGCAAGGGAATCCTCCCATTCACACTAAATTAAAAAAGAAAATATCTGGGAATAAACCTAACCAAAGACATTAAAGATCTCTATAATGAAAATTTCAATACTTTAAAGAAAAAGGTAGAGGAAGAAAATAGGAGATGGAAAAATCTACCAGGCTTATGTATTGGTAGACTCAGTATTTGAAAATGACCATCTTACCAAAAGTAATCTATAGATTCAATCCAATGCCAATCAAAATACTACAATATTCTTCCTAGATCTAGAAAAATCATCTGGGCAAAAATCATTAAACGGGACTGCATTAGCTAATAAAGGGCAAAGGAAGTGAAAAGAAAGCTCACTGAATGGAAGAAAAAATATTTAGCAGCAACACATCTGACAGAGGATTAATATCCAGAATATACAAAGGAATAAAAAATCAAACTAGCAAGAAAATACAGGACCCAATAAAAAGATGAGCTTAACATATGAACAGAAAATTCCCAAATGGAGAAATAAAAATGTCTAAGAAACACCTTAAAAATTGCTTAACATCCTTAGTAACTTAAGAAATGCAGATAAAAACCAATTCAAGATGAGAGTTGTTCCAAGATATTTTATTTCTCCCTCTTACCCTAATCAGACTGACTACGATCAGGGAACCCAAAGGGCACTAATGCTGGTTAAGGTGTGGAGAAAAGAGAGCACTCATTCTGTTGGTAGGAATGCAGACCAGTGCAGCCAGTATGGAAGGCAGTGTCGGGAACTCTCAGAAGACTAAAAATGAACCTCCAATACGATTCAATTATACAGTGGTATGCTCAAAGGACTCATCATACCATAAAGGTACCTGTACATCCATGTTTGTTGCTGGTCTCTTCACAAGAATGAAGAAATGGAAATAACCTAAATGTCCCACAACTATTGAATAGATAATGAAAATGTGGTGTATCTATACAATGAAGTACTACTCACCAGTAAGAAACGATGAAATTATGTAATTCAAAGGTAAATGGGTGGAACTAGAGAATGTTATTTTAAGTGAAGTAACTAACACAAAATCAGAAAACCAGGCCATGTATGTTCTCCCTCATTTGTAGATTGAGCCACCAATCCCCTTACATCAGTATATAACCTGATATAACATAAGGAGCCAAGAAATTGGAAAGAATACATGGAGGTAAAGGAAAAGAAAAAAACCTGAAACAGGGGGTCAGTAAGGACCACTTGTTACTAGGAGAAGTTGGGAAGTGAAGAGTGGTGGGTTGGGAAGGAAGGATGGGGAGATAAACAGGGGGGCATGATGGGAGATCTGGGAGGCCAAGATGGGGGGATGAGGATGATGGGGTGCTGGGGCTGGAAAGGGAGGAGATGGGTGGTGAGCGAAGAAGAAGACATAGCGATAATTGGAACTTGAGAGGCTGGGAAACACAGAGTGTAATGAGATGACCCTGAGACTCCATCAGAAATTCACATACACTCTCTAAACATTAAGGCATAGGTTTTGCAACCCAGTGGCTATGTGGCAAGGAATATAGTGCAAGACAGAGGATATTTCTCTTTGAATGGTTGGTGGGAGCGAACCAACTGACTCTCATAATAAAGCAGGCTATTTCCAAATGTCTTTATTATCTACCAGCAATAAAAAATAAGATGCTGCTCTTCAGAACAGCACAGGCTTCAGGAATAGGACTTAGATTAATGGAACAAGAACTGACCTGCAACCTTTCTATCTGAAGTCAAGCACTCATAATGCTAGACATTTTCCACACTGCTATGAGAGAAAATCAATCAGTGACACAACCCAGCACAAAACTCTAACTACCACAATGAGCTGTCCAGCAAACTACCTATATTGGTAAAGTAGAGACACTACTCTCTGGGGGATTGTCAACAGCTATCTAAATTGATTTTGAACCCATTCAGTGGGATTGAACCCATGAGAGCCATTGTAAACTCAGCCAAGTGAACAGTGCTGGAGAGGACATAGAACCTAGAGAAATGCCTATTGGTTGTATCTATAGACAAATGGAATTTATCACTGCACACTACCTATAGAATCTTATATTTATAGACAAGTATATCTTATGCAGTTCATCAGGAAAGATATTGGCACAAAAACAGACCAGTAGATCAATGGAACAAGATTAAAGATCAATACTTAACAAAATACTTCCAACCCATATACAGATCCACATCAAAAAAATCATCCATCATGACCAAGTTCAATTCATACCAGAGATGAAGGGATGGTTCAACATACATAAATCAATAAATATCATAAAACACATAAATGGACTGAAAGATAAAAACCACAAGATCATCTCAATTGAAGCAGAAAAAGCCTTTGACAAAATCCAGCATCCCTTCATGTTTAACTCTCTAGAGGGAACAGGACTGAAGGAAACATTCCTCAACATAATCAAAGCCATATACAACAAACCCCAGTCAACATCATCCTAAATGTAGAGAAATAAGAAGCATTCTCCTTAAAAGCAGGAACCCAGAAAAGCTGCCCCCTCTCACCACTCCTCTTCCTTATAGTGCCTGAAATGCTTGCTAGGGCAATAAGGCAAGAAAAGGAAATTAAAGGAGCACTATTGCAGACGATATAATAGTTTACCTAGGGGATTCTAAAAACTCCACCAGAAAACTCCTAGAAATGATTCAGAGTTTCAGAAAAGTGGCAGGATACAAAATTAACCTAGAAAAATCTTTGCACCAACAGCAAGTAACAGAGGAAGGAGACCTTCCTACTCATAATAGCCTCAAAACAACAAAATACCTAGGAACAAACCTAACCAAAGATACAAAAGATCTCTACAACAAAACTGGTTCTCTACAACAAAACCAGCTCACAACTTTTAGAAGTATAAAATTAAATCCCTACTTCTCACCCTGTACAAAAACAACTCCAAATGGATCAAAGACCTCAATGCAAAACCCAAAACCTTGAAGGTTACAGAAGAAAATGTTGGCAGCAACCTACAAGACATAGGGGTAGGAAAAAACTTTCTAAATCAGATAGCAGCTGCGCAGGAAATAAGGTCAACAATTGTCAAGTGGGACGTCATTAAACTCAAAAACCTCTGTGCAGTGAAATAAAAATCAGTGAGGTGAAGAAAAACCCACAGAGGGGGAGGAAATCTTCACCACTGATATATCTGACAGAGCATTAACTTCCGGAATATATAAACTACTCAAAAAACAAAGAAGAAAACAAATGACTCACTCAAGAGATGGAGTAATGAACTGAACAGAGTCTTCACAAGTGAGGAAGTAAAGATGGCTTAGAAACATCTTAAAAAGTGTTCAACATCATTAAAAATTAAGGACTGCAAATTAAAACCACTTTAAGATATAATCTCACTCCAATAAGACTGGCTAGGATCAAGAAAACAAATGATACCAAGTGCTGGAGAGGTTGTGGGGAAAGGGGAACACTCATCCACTGCTAGTGGGAATGTAAACTTGTACAACCACTAAGGAAAACTGTGTGGAGAACGCTAAAAAGACTGAAAATACGCCTATCACCTGACCAAGTCATACCACTCCTGGGTATATACCCATAAGACTCATCCTACCATAGAGATACATGAACAGCGATGTTGATTGCAGCTCTCTTCATAATAGCAAAGAGTTGTAACCAATCCAAGTGCCCCGCAACTGACCAGTGGATAAAGAAAATGTGGTACATCTATACGATGGAGTTCTATGCAGTGGTAAAAGATGACATCATGAACTTTGCGGGTAAATGGATGGAACTAGAAGATATTATGCTAAGTGAGGTAACACGGTCCCAGAAAAACAAACAGGGAATGGTATACCTCATTTGTGGATGCAAGCATCAAGTAAGGCAAACTGAGTAACATTAATGTTATATTTCTCTTTATCTAAAAGCAACTGTGTTCTTAGAATGTGAATCCTTTAAGGACTTGAAATTAACCTACTACCTATTTTCAGACTTTATAATTTTGGTACAAGGGTGGAGAGTATGTTTGCATATTTTAGAGCAATTTAGAACTAAAATGGAAAAATGTGGATCCCAAAATATGATTTGGAAATAACATGTAGTTTATTTTCAGATGACATGATTTTAGTACATGTGTGACATACATAAATGCAAATGGTACAACAATACAGATTGGAGGGAAGAACAACATCAAAAGAACTGGGACAGGGAACTGACTGAAGCAGCAGAGTTCTTCCATGCTAAAAAATAATTTTCTTCTTTGAAAAACTCTGAAAAGACTCAGAAGGGGAGACAGGACATGTATGTCAGACTGCATGAACTTGAGAGGGGTGGGGGCACAGAGGGAGAAATGAGTCTGTATTAAACTGAGAAGTGATGTATGAAATGCACAAAACTTCAACAAAAGATAAAAAAGAGATCTATACTTAACCACATGCAATTTCAGCCACCTCATAGTTGACAATGGGGCCAAGAAGACTCAATGGAGGAAAGACAGCATCTTCAATAAATGGTGATGGCAAAACTGGATCACCACTTGTAAAATAATAAAATTGAAACCCTACCTCTCACCTTGTACAAAAATAAATGCCAAATGTATCAAAGATCTCATTGCAAAACCCCAAAGCTCTGAAAATTATAGAAGAAAACATTGGCAGTAACCTACAAGACATAGGTGTAGGAAAAAAACTTTCTAAATCAGACAGCAGCTACACAGGAAATAAGGTCAACAATTGATAAATGGTACCTTGTTAAATTCGAAATCTTCTGTACAGTGAAAGTCACCATCAAAGAAGTGAGGAGATAATCCACAGAGTGGGAGGAAACATTCACTAGTGATACATCTGACAGAACATTAAAATCCAGAGTATATAAACTTCTCAAAAAACAAAGGAGCAAGTAAACAAATGAGTGCCTCAAAAGATGGAGTGCTGGACAGAGACCTCACAAATGAAGAAGTAAAGATGGCTGGGAAACATCTTAAAAGTGTTCAACTTGCTAATAACAAAGGGAATACTAATTAAAACCACTTTAAGGTTTCATCTTACCCCAGTAAGACTGGCTATGATGAAGAAAACCAAAGATGCCAAATACTAGAGAGGTTGCTGGAAAGAGGAACACTCATCCACTGCTGGTGGGAATGCAAAGTCATACGACCACTATGGAAAGCAGTGTGGAGAACTTCCAAGACTTAAAATGAGCCTACCACCCGATCCAGTCATACTACTCCTGGGGATATACCCATAAGACTCATCCTGTCTCAGAGATGCATGCACATCCATATTTATTGCAGCTCTCTTCAGAATATCTTAGAGCTGGAAGCGATGCAAATGCCCCTCAACTGATGATGTGGTACATCTACACAATGGAGTTCTATGCAGCTGTAAAGAAAAATCACATCATGAACTTTTCAGGTAAATGGATGGAACTAGAACCCTTTATGTTAAGTGAAGTAACAGTCCCAGATAAACAAATGATGTATGGTTTGTCATGTGTGGATCTGACCACCAAATCTCTATTTGTAAGACAAACTGAATAATTCTTTTTCTTTCTTTCTTTTGCATTAAGTACAATACGTGATGTTATTAATCAACTTGGTATGTAATGTAGGAATATAAAATAATATTTTTTTCTTTACCTGCATAGAGCTCTACTTTTTTTTTTATTTAACATTTTTTATTGATGCTTTGTGCATTTCATACATCATTTTCCAATTCAGTTCAGGCATATTTCCCTTTCCCTTCCCCCCACCCCCACCCCAACCGAGATCATGCATTCTGCCATAACTGTCCTGTATATTTCTCTCAGTTTTTTTTTCCATTTTTTAGCTATAAGTGATAATCCATGAGTACAAGCAATCGCCTTCCATTAAAACCCAATTGGCAGGCTGTTGTGCCCAAAACCCCACAGCCTTCCAGCGGGGGGTCAGGTTGATCAAATGGGGGTCCAGACTACATTGCTGTAGTTTTCACCATTCACCCCAATCGCATCCCTTACATTTCTACCACGCCCCCCTCTTTCGCAGATTGTTACCTAGGCTTAGAGAAAAGGGGCACAGGTGGAGAGAAGCAGAACAGTCCACTCTCTCTGGAGCTGTTTGTCTTGGACTCTCGAGTCACTTCTGGCTGTTTTCCTTTCATGGGCTGACGTTTTGTCCAGGTAATAACCTTTTGATCCTACTAATGAAGCACAAGCAATTAGATTATATAGGTATTTAAACAGCATTAATAGTAGGTTAGTTGTTACTTTGGTAAGGACACATATGTTTAGATGATATGGTGATCCATGAATTAAATTTTTCCCTGTTAAATATGACAGGGTATTACTGTGGCTTATGAGATCTCATTCCCCTTTACCTGTAGTTTAGGATTTAAGCTTGTGGCATCAGCCTTTGGTTATTCCTCCAAGGAGAACGCCAATAGCCAATTAGATTTGTTGGGATTATACAGGCATATGGCTGCCTCTGCTGCAACAGTATTTCCAGGCAGGTGAGGTGTAGCTGTGTTTGACCGAGTAGATTTCTCAATGAGATAGGATGGTGAAAAAAGAGAGGGTGGGAGTCTTGCTTGACTATCAGAGGAGACCCGTATTTAGCTCTTAAAAACTGGTAAAACTGCCTTCTTTAATTGACTAATAGACATAAGAACTGTGAAAAGGATTATTCTCTGTTCAGAACCAAATATAATACTAAAGTCCTTAAACTATGCACTTAAGCAAAATATATCAATACAGGAGCTCTGACATCAGTAATGGATTATTCTACCAGGGAGATGTTGGCCAGGGGATCTAAGGCCCCACAAAAGGTAAAGGCTCCTTGCCTCTAAACTGGGATACCTGCAAGAAGAGAGGCGATAAGGCCCTGCTGCTGAAGACCTGACATTAACATGGGAAAGATGTATTGAGACCACACATGCAAGTGTACAGATGGCCTCTGGAACACCAGAGAGTGTTACCAAAGGCCACTAAACCAATAAAGCAAATAGAGCTCTACTTTTAAAAATGTGAATTCCTAAACATGTTTTGGAATTAACTTATAGTTTATTTTCAGATGTCATAATTTTGGTATATGTTTGGCATGTATATATACATATTTTGAAGGGTACAAATTAGAAAGATCAAACACAACAAAAAAGATTGGGTCAAAGAACTGACTGAAACAGTAAACTTCTACCTAAAACAGTAAACTTCTACCTAAAACAGTAAACTTCTGCATCAAAAAAATTTAAATAGACTGAGAAAAAGATGCAATTCATGTACGGCAGAATACATGAGCTCTGGTGAGGTGGGGTCAATGTAAGGGGAATGGATCTAAATTTGATTAAGAAATGTTGTATGAAATGCACAAAACTTCAATAAAAAAGGAGTTATAAAAGCTACTCTATGCAAAAGATGGAGTCCACTGCAGAATCTGACAACTGGTTAGACACAGAATATATACATCTGAAAAACAAAATTCCTAAGAGACACATCTACAGTTGAACCTGTACACACAGAATTAGGGAATTAGGTGGCAGAGAGAAAACTAGCACACCCCTTAATTTGCCACAGTAATGCTTTCATACACAATACAGAGTGTGGCAAACAGAAGACTACAAATAGTCCACCCCCAAAGAATAGGAGGCCCCAGAATGTATATACCTGGATGGGGCCTTTATATAAATCTCACCTACCCAAGGCTCAGGGATCATTAAGGAAGAGGGGGTGGAAACATTGTTAGAGCCAGAATGGATGAATGAACATAGAGAAGCAATAATTAACAATCAACTGTAAGCTTTCACATGTAAACCTGTGGCAATACAAGCACATGCCACAGGGGACAATGTCTCAAAGCAGAGCAAGAGAAATGGGTAGGGGACTGAACCTGGACTGAAAACTATAAGAGATTGAGTACCATTGGGAGAGGAAGAATATACTTTACCTAAGATTGCTAGACAGGCTAACTAGACTCCAGCGTATCTATTTTCACACAGAAATGTTTGGGTTTGGGAGCATGACTACATAGGCTTAGCTTGGATGTTGTAATGCCTGAGTTCTGATGGGACTTTGGGGCACAGAGGGAACTGGCTTTGATCAGAACCATTGTATGAGTTGTACAAATGCTAAATAAATAAATAAATAAATAAATAAATAAATAAATAAATATAATCATTAGTACAAACATGTGAGTTTAATAGTTCCATCATATATTTAAATGTTATACCATTTTCTTTATCAAAGACTTCAAGTTATGGGATATTACATACTAGATACTAGATATTAGATATTAGATCCTAGAAAAATAGTATTTATATCCAATCAATATTCTTATTATCATTGAAATATAATTTATTGAGATATTCTTGATCATAAATAATGCTTCTATCATTTTTTACTGCAGTTTGCATAAAAATTTGCTTCACCCTAAACTAAAATGATTGGCAAGCAAGTAAATGATTCTGACACTATTTCTTATTGGTCATTTTATATACATCCAGATTCAGTCAATCTTACAGTAAATCTCTAGGTCCTTATCAGTGTTCTTTCATTGTTTCTTAGATGGATCTTGGAACCACAGGGAGCCTGTCCAGTCACTCAAATACTAAGTAGCACATGGCCCATCAGACAAGGAAGTCTATTCTCTCAGGAGCCTTCTCCATTTACTTTACCTTTTAGTCCATGCAGTCTCTGACACCTGTGTTCTTAAGTTTAGAAATTAGTGAGCATGTCTACGTGGAGATACTGACTTGACATTCATTAGAACAAAAACAGCAAAGGAAAAAGGGAAATTCACACTAGTCACACTCCTAATGTCTTAAGAAATGAGGAGACATACAACACACCTGAAGCTCTTCTTGGAAATGACATGACAGCTTTCAAGGGGTAAGGGACTGAGGGGGCAGAAAAAAACACTGAAAAGTAAAATGAGTATATGAAGCATTTAATTTTTCTCAGTAGAATTTACTAAACATACTTTATTTTCTTCTGTTGTTTTTGTGTATTTACACTAAGTATTATGAAAACATTCATTCTAAATGTAAATGTGTTCTCATGTGAGTCAGAGAAATTAACCAATACCTTTGCTTTATGAAAGCAAGTGGTGACAAAAGGAAGTAAAACTTTCATGACAATGAAAGTCAAAGACAAAGGATCACTTGCATACATCAGTGTGGTAACCATGCTTTCTCCCACCACATGCAGCTTTTTATGTCTCCAACAAAAGTTATGGGAATTGACAAATTATTAACTCTATATAGCCTCAGTGGAGAATGGAAGTTTAGCTGGCTTAGCGTATTCTGTGTCAGTGATATACAACCGTAGATTAACTTAAAGACATTTCTGTCTGCTTAAGTGCAAGTGTCTTATTTCAGTATTTCAGCACCATCTCCCATGTTATAACTGAATAAAAAATGACCCTTTTTGTATTTAGATTGGCAAAGAAAACATTGTAGTTTGCAAAACATTATAGATGCAATGTGGTGCTGTTGAGTTGCATTTTATCAATTTATTTGACTTGGAATACAGCAATAGATAAATGGCAGTAGTCACTAACCACATGGCAAGCAGGTGCAGTGTGCTTTGCCAGTGGAGAGCAGACACTTTTATGAGATCTATCAGCTGGAATGGCAAAGGAGCATGAGAGGAGAAAGGGAAAAACACCTGTCACCCACTCATTTTCTTTTCAATCGTTGTATCTTGAAGGGAAAGAAATTGCATTAAAATGAAATATCTCCCACGATTTAGATGGAGGCATTATACCCATGCTGTTTGCATGGATTACTTTTACATTGAAAGAATTCTAAATGCATAGTCATATGTCTTACAAAGATATATTCAGAAAAGCATGTGTTGAGAGAGCTCAGATGCTTTATATGTTGCTTGTGATAAACCACATCCTAAATTTTTGCATGAGCATCTGACTGTCTTAATTGACTCTTGTTCACTTTCTCTTATACCCTTTAATAAATGTGAAGCACAGCATCAGCAACAATGTAAGGCTCCAGAAAAAGAAATGTATTACAGTGTACATAACACCTGAATTGATAATCTTGCCATTTCAAGTTAATGATTGAATTAGCTGGTGTGCCAAGTTCAACAAGAAAGCAAACCGTGGAAGAGAAAATATCAAAAAGAGACTTGAACCAGGAGTTAGTAACAAATTATTATTAACATGGATAACAAAGTGTCATGGTTTCTAGAAGGAGAGAAATATTGTCAATTGAAGAATAGGATAAAATTATATTGTGAAAGAGAAAAGAAAATCTTACTCCTCAAAGAATTGATTTGAAAATATGTACGAGACACAAATTAGTTAAGCATTATAAGTGCAATATGGAGGAAAACCTCTTTTGAAATACTAAAGGAAATGATTTACAGTGAGCTTGTAAAGAAATTTGGAATCATGGAATGGAGATGATTAAGAGGATCAGAACTCTGCATAATCTCCCCAAACAGATGATATACTTAAGACTGTTAAGAACTTTCGTTTTGGTCTTTTCCAGACAGGGTCTCCTTGTAGCCCCAACTGTCCTGGAACTCACTCTGTAGACCAGGCTGTCCTTGAACTCACAAAGATCTGCCTGCCTGTGCCTCACGAGTGCTAGGATCAAAGGCACGTGCCACCACACCCAGCCGAAGACTGTTAAGGACTTAAGTATAGCACTTTATTATTTATTTATTATTATTATTATTATTAATATTATTATTTGGTCTTTTCGAGTATAGCACTTTAATTATCAATTATGGACAAAAGATTTCTAGTTTCATTCCATAGCTATTGTGGAGGGTGTGATTTTCAAGAAAATAATATGAATAACACTTTTACATTAAAATATCTCCACAGAGTTGGAAATGCATTCATTATCTTTAATATTTTGTATGAGGAAAATGTAGTCATGCCCACAACCCTTTTCTTTCTTTCTTTCTTTTTTTTTTGAGACAGGGTCTCCCTGTAGCTCTGGCTGTCCTGGAACTCACTCTGTAGACCAGGCTGGCCTCAAACTCACAGAGGTCCGCGTGCCTCTGCCTCCCAAGTGCTAGGATTAAAGGCGTGCGCCCCCACCACTCCCGGCATTTATTTATTTCTGTATGTGTATGAATGTACTGTCTGCATGCAGGTTTGTGCACCCGTGTCGTGAAATGCCACGGAGGTCAGAAGAGGGTGTCGGATTCCCCTGGAACTGGAGTTCTCCTGGAATTGGAGTTTCAGACGGTTCTCAGCCGCCATGTGGGTGCTGGGGATGGAACCCGGGTCCTCTGTAAGAGCGGTCGGCGCTCTTAACCACTGGGTCATCTCTCCAGCCCAACACAACCCTTTTCTTGAACTCTTGCCTTCCATCTGAGGAATGCTTTATCCTCATCTTCTATTGAGCATTGCACAGGAAAGTGAACAGATGCCTTTGATGTGTAGATTCCTATTTTTCAGTCACAAAGGGTACCTCATCAGAGGAAGAGCAGTAGAAAGGACAGAGAAATCCTGGAGAGTCTAGAGAACACAACAGCTTCAGGAAGAGAGGAAGGCTCCATAGCAAACCCAGAAAAACTTCAGTGGAAAGGAAATAACCCAGAGATTTGGCTGAGTCCACAAGATTCTAACTTTCCCTTAGAAGCCTGATACACTTGGTGGGACCTTGATGAAATAATCATTGTACAATGCTACTATCCTCAAAAAAATGGAAAATCCTTTCACTTGTCTTATGATGTGGCATATACTTATTGTAGGCAAGTCAACAATTAAGATGTGTAAGCATAAAATGACTTCACCTTGTGTCTCATTTTAAAATGTAATTGGGACTGGAGAGATGGATCAATAGTTTAAAACACTGTTTTTCCAGAAGACCCAGGTTCAATTCCCAGCACCCTCATGGCAGCTAACAACCAGAGATAACTCCAATTCCAGGGGATCTGACACCCTCTTCATGCCTCGGTCATGCATTGCACACACGCATTGCACTTACATACATTCAGGCAAAGTACTCATATATATATATATATATATATGTATATATATACATATATATATATACACATATATATGTATATATATCACAGTTTAAAAATAATAAATGAAATATTTTAATGTAATGTATCCTATTCTCTCTTGTTTGTGTCTTAAAACACTAAATTAATGATCAAGTTTTGAATCTAGCTTTTAGTAATTAATAACACATGGTAAAAGAATAATTCAGAGAGAAATTAATTGCATAAAAATTGCTGCAAAAGATGATGATCTAAAAAGAACAGCTGAAAGATATGAAGAAATCCTTGATGCTCATGAAGAAAAAATGACTGCAAAAGTAAATAATCTTCAGGCTCAACTTGAGGAACTACAGAAGAAATATGAACACAAACTGCAGCAGGAGCAGAGCGCTGGGAACAACGTGACAATTACGGAGTTATAGGCACAGCTAGCACAGAAGACGACTCTAATTACTGATTCCAAGTTGAAAGAGCAACAGTTCGAAAAACAGATTAACAGTTTAGAAGACCGTTTGAAAAAATACCAAAAGAATGTGTATACAACAACTGCAGGGACACCTTACAAAGGTACAAATTTGTAACATACTGATGTCTAGCTCTTGGGAGAACCTACCGAGTTTGAGTATTTGCGAAAAGTGCTTTTTGAGTATATGATGGATCATGAGACCAAGACCATGGCAAAAGTTATAACGACTGTCCTGAAGTTCCCTGATGGTCAAACTCAGAAGATTTTGGAAAGAGAAGATGCTAGGCTAAAGTTCACCTCACCTCTCCGTGGTATCTTCTGAGTAAACTGTCAGTCTGTGATTAGTTAGCATGTGTCATGGCTCCGAACTTCATCTTGAAGCAGTGAGGAGAGTGAGGCCGGGAAGCTGCTGTTTAAAAAACTGTCGGCATTGCCTTCTGTGAGAACGAAGTTCTCCTTAGGGGCCAGCGAAGACTAAGAAAAGTCTTACATTGGCCCATAGACGCATTGCAGAATGCTTTTGAAATAGATTTTTCTTGTCCATTTACTTTCATTTATTTCATTTTTTTAAACAATAAGTAATAAGTTTTGAGTACAAGTATCCTTCATGTAAAACCAATTTGCAAACAGTTGTGCCCAAACCCACACAGCTCATGGGTCCCACCATCCAGCAGGGGGGGCTTGTATGTTCAATCAAGTTGATCAAATGAGTGTCCAGTCTATATTGTTGTAGTTTCACCATTAACCCCAATCGAAGTCCTTACATTCTACCATGCCCTCTCTTCCGCAGATTGTTCCCTAGAAAAAGATTTTATAGGTGAAGAAATGGTGATAGGTTTTTCTTTTTTTCTTTTTCTTTCAGTTTTCTCTGGGGGAAGTCTTATGTTGTTTAAAAGACACTTTGAGTAACCTGACCTGATTTATGAGTTCATTTAATGTTCTTTTATTCTCTTTGTCCCTCTTTTTAAAGAATAATTCTTATTTATCTTTAGAATGATTTTTTTTTCTTTTTTAAAGACTTGCGCAATACATTTTGAGGTGAAACAGTGGATGTTTTTCAGATAAATTAGAGAATTTAATTGACTATTACCTATTAGATTGATTTTTTGAGTGTTTGCTGAAGACTAATTCTTTCAGCTATCAGTCCCAAATGCAGCACCTCGTTGTTTACCCAGCTTTTGTACTTATATTTTTCATAGGAAAAAAATACTAGTGTAAATTGTAAGTAGTTAACACATAACTCTGTTGTATGCAGACCTGTGACTGTTGGTCATGCTATCTCACAGGGTCAGATAAATAAAGTTTATTTCCTATAAAAAAGAATAATTCACATGAATAGGGAATAAGTAATATAAATCAAAAATAGGTAAAATAGAGGCAGTTCCATACATCTGGTGACTATTTAACAGAACAAGGCAAGTGTGCTGTGTGTGTAACAAAGGTAATGAGGACATAGCTAAGGAGGAAGCAGCAAGGTACCTGAGAATGGACTGCAGACAATTCTACCTATGAGCACTCATCACAGGCTGAGTGCATGGCCCCATACCTACAGTTCTCCATGGCAGGAATCAGTTACCTTGTTACACCACCAGAAGCTGGACTTTTAAAAATTGTCCAAACTAAACCAAACTGTTTGATTAAAAATGTAAACTTACCAGTTAAAGGCTCCTTGCCTCTAAACTGGGATACCTGCAAGAAGAGGGCCGATAAGGCCCTGCTGCTGAAGACCTGACGTTAACATGGGAAAGATGTATTGAGACCACACATGCAAGTGTACAGATGGCCTCTAGAACACCAGAGAGTGTTACCAAAGGCCACTAAACCAATAAAGCAAATACGGGTCTCCTTGAATCAAGCAAGACTCCACCGTCAGCACCAGCTACACCTCACCTGCCTGGAAATACTGTGCAGCAGAGGCAGCCATATGCCTGTATATCCCAGATCTATTGGCTGTTTTGGCTCTCTCCTTGGAGGAAACCCATGGGCGTGATGCCACACAATGCTTCAGTCCTCGTACGGTTAGAGAGTCGCAGTAAAGCAAGTAAGACCCGGCATACGTAAACAGGAAAAAATGTAACGTCAGGAGCTAAGATATCTAAACATATGGTGTCTAACAAAGTAAATCCTTAACATAATAATTTAACGCTTAATACTTATAATCTATTGCCTTGTGTTTCTTAGTGGATCACAAGGTATTCCTGGATAAAACTGTTACCCATGAAAGGAAACAGCCAGGAATTGACCAGCGTCATGCAACAGCTCAGGAGTGGACTGATCTGTTCTCATCCACCTGTGCCCCATTTTCTAACCGCAGGGAATAATCTCTGCGGAGGAAGAGGGGTGCGTGGTTAGAATGTAAGGCTGCGTTGGGGTGATTGGTGGGGTAATGGTGAAACAATCGAATGTGTGGTCTGGGACCCTATTTGATCCACCTGATTGAACATACAACCCCTCACACCCAGCGCTGGAAAGGGTGGGGCTGTGGGGTTTTGGCATGGCGCCTGCAGATTGGTTTTGCATGAAGGATGCTTGTACTCATGGATTATCACTTATAGCTAAAAAATGAAAAAAAAAACTGAGAGAAATATGCAGGACAGTTATGGCAGAATGCATGATCTCGGTTGGGGTTGGGGGTGGGGGGGGTGGAAATATGCCTGAACTGAGTTGGAGGATGATGTGTGAAATGCACAAAGCATCAATAAAAAAAGTTATAAAAAAAAACAATGATAAAATTCATTCACAAGAAAAAAAAATGTAAACTTACTTAAATTATTAGTTCAGAATAAAACAAGGTGAGTTTTTGCTTTCACTTACTCTCTTCAGGCAAAGCTGATCTATGCGACCTGTCTGGTTGCTGTAAGGCTCACTATACACAGCATTTGGTTTTATGAGGACATTTCATATAAGTACATAGTGTTGACCACAAGCTTCCATATCCACCTAGCTCCACGTTTCTCCCCTTCCTATACTACTGGTTTCCTTTGTTCTCCTACATACTTTGATTTCTACCCTAATGTCTTCTATATATGTTTAATATTATGCATCTATGTACATTCTAGGACACACATATGACAGAATCCATGTTATAACTGACTCTCTGAATCTGAAATTTAGTGTGATGATCCCCAGCTGCATCCCCTTTCCTGCATTTGATATCATTCTTCATGGCTAAATTGAATTCCATTGTGTATATAAGCCACAGGTTCATTACTCATTCTTCAGTTGACTGACCCTTGGTGAGTCCATAACTTAGTTATTGTGAGTATATTTAACAGCCTACATTAAAACATTCATGCTATAAGAGATGTATAAATTCTAAAAGCACAATGTGATTTTTTTTATTCATTCCACTTTTTATCTTACTGCTGTCAAATAATTTACCTTCACATAAAAATCATTTTCTACACAATTAATGACATTTTTGTTCAGTCGATTAACTTTTAAATAAATTTAAATGCTGAGATAAACATTTATATCTACCCATGAATTCATGGATTTTGATGTTTTTCCAATTTCATTTCCTGTTGCTGTGATAAAAAGCAAGAAAGGAAATGACTTATTTAATATCACAATTCCAGTTTATAATCCATCCTTATGGGGAAGTCAAGGCAGCAGGAACTTGAAGCAGCTAGGAACATGCAGCATTCACTTTGTGAAGCAGCTAGGAACATGACTGTCATGCTTGAGTGCAAATGGCCTGACTCAGCATGCATCTTTAAGGCAAAAGCAGAGCAAGTTCTTTCAGAATTCTTTCAGAAATGTGTTCTCAAATGGCTCACTGTTACTTTTATTGAAAGAGCATATCTAGTTTGATAGAGCATGCAGAAAAATTTTCTTATCAAAGGATTATCTCTTCTAACCCCTATTGATTTAGAACACACACAAATGTTAATGGACACTATCAATTTAATCCTTGCTGTTTGCAACACAAATGAGAAACTCTTGGTTGCTTCCAAGGAATATAAAAAGCATATACAGCACATTCATACATTGTTTTGAGTCGAGGGAAAGGAAGGATCATGAGTTACAGGTTTAGGTTACAATAGGAGCTCAGGGATCAAGAAATTTGTCTGAATTATAAACAAACTGAAATAAGATTAATTTTCTGTTGCAAGGTTAAGTAAAAATAATTTGTCCACAGCATTCCATATTGGTGTTCTTGTTTATTTGTTTTGTTTGTTTGTTTTATCTCTAATTTTGTTAGCATTTTTTACATAAAATGATTACATTGAAAACCTTTGCATAGCTTGGAGAATTGGGAAAGAGAGTGAATGCCAAATGCACATCACAATCTTATAGCAATAGTGGTAAATTTCACAATCTTCTTGAAACTTGGTAATACAGTTATATCAGTAAGGAATACTTAACATCTTTAGTATACATATGAAGTGTGAATTTGCACACTAAAATATAATTACATACTATTTGTTTGATAATTACAGAAGTTTTATTACATTACCTTTGTATAAACTTCCCAGACTGACTTTTATCTCTAGAAGTTCAATTAGGTATTTTACATTTTGTACACACATTAGGGCACTAGTGAATGTAAACTGAGGCCGAAGAAGAATAATAGAAAAATAATGGACAGCCTCTTGGTACCTGAGAATGGGAGAAGTCCATCAATGCCTAGATGCCCAGAACCATATGTGGAGTCAAGACCATAGCTGTCCCTCAGGGGAAGCAGGAAGTCCATTCTAGAGCATAAGTTCTCTGCAAGACTAGATTCTGAAAATGACAGAAAATTCCCTGTCCCTGTCATAAACCCAACACTGAATCAAAGCCACTTTCATGCACAACCTTGGACCTTGGGGAAAAAGTTTGTGGGAAATGAAGCCACTCAGAGAAGGCTGACAGTGTTGCCCAACATCTGGAAGACCACCATCTACCAATGTCCTCCATCATCAGCCTACTACCAGAGTAATGTGTAACTATGCTCATGGTTGGATAACAAATGCCTAGGTTCACATAAGAGGATCAAAGCTCCAATTCACAGGAGGGGACCACATCTCCAGCTAACAGAAGGAGCCAAATATGCCAGTTCATGGGAAGAGACCAAAAATCCAATTTCACAGAAGAGGACCAACAGCTCTGTATTTACAAGAGGAACCACAACTCTAGCTTATAAGAGGAGGCCACCACTTTTGCTTATGGGAGGGGGCCACAACTCCAGGCTCACAGGACATCACATCTCTTGCTCACCTGGATGGACAATAGTTCTGTCTCACCAGAAGGGACCACAGCTTCAGGTTCACAGAAGGGTCAACAATACCAGGTTCAGGAGTGGCAACCACTGTCCCAGGCTCATAGAAGGGGACGGTATCTCTGGCTCACAGGAGAGTACCATAGCTCCAGGCCCTTGGAAGACAGCCACAGCTTTAGGCTGGTGGGAGGGGACTATGGCTCTAGGCTCATAAGAGACTACCACAATTCCAGATTCACAGGAGAGGTCCACAGATTCAGTTCATAGGAAATAATCACAGTTCTAGGGGCATAGAAGGAGTCATAATTTCAATTACTCTGATTTCTATTATTTTCCTGCCTCTATTTCTCTGGCCATTGGATTTTTCTTGATAGAGTATGTTTGCTTCTGGAAATAATATTTACTTGTTGGCTTCAATTTCTCACTAGAGGGAGAAATTGAAGCCAACAAGTATTAGAAAATAAAAACAGGGGCTGGAGAGATGGCTCAGTGGTTAAGAGCGTGGACTGCTCTTGCAGAGGACCCGGGTTCAATTCGCAGCACCCACATGACTCCAGTTCCAGGGGAATCCGACTCCCTCTTCTGATCTCCACTGCATTGCACAACATGGGTGTACCAACCTACATGCAGACATTACACTCATACACATAAAAAATAATAAAGGAAAAAAAAGTTAAAAAAAAAGAAAAGAAAAACAAACACCTTTTGTTTTTGCTCAAGGAGACATCCAGATTCATTGTTTTGTTGCTGCTACTGTTCTCGTGCTCACGGTCCCTGTTGGCTTTTTTGGTGACTGCTATTTTCACATCATGCAGGGAAAACCAATGCTGGGAAATCTTATTACTGGTGGCATATTTTGCTGAAGGCCACCACTGCTGCCATTTGCTTTCTGACTTGCCAAGTCCTTCCTTGCTTGCCTCGGCCCTTTTCATCCTTGGGCTTGGTCACCTGGATGATGATGAACAGTTGACCATGCATGGATGGCTCAGTGGCCACCCACAAGCCCAGGAAGGAGAAGTATGTTGGGGTGTGACAGACTTGGGCACTCACACCACCCTTGTCACACACTTTTAATGTGGCATTGATTTAATATATTCTACTTTCTCATAGCCACTATATTTTTTTCCTCTAAAAATGCACTTTCTGCCAGATGTGTTGGCGCACACCTTTAATCCTAGCACTTGGGAGGCAGAGGCAGGCGGATCTTTGTGAGTTCAAGGCCAGCCTGGTCTACATAGCAAACTTCAGGCCAGCTGGGACCAAAAGGGAGACCCTGTCTCAAAAATACAAAAAAAAAAATGCACTTTCTAACAGTTTTAACAGCCTTGTTCATATTTTGAACATAGAGAATATAGTTTTAGCAACCTTTAATAAAAGTTTGTTTGTTAACACACCATGTGTCTAGTCTAGATAACAATGGTCTGATCAATGCCTTCATTATGAACTATGTTCTTCTAATTTTCATACATGGAATTTTTTTGTTAAAGACCAAATATATCAAATATCACCTTATTTTATGCTAGGTAGGTACTTTTAGCTCTGTAAACATTTGAACTTTCTGCTAGTGTGGAGGTAATTAAGAACTGTGTGATTTTTAAAAGCAGTCATGTAATTATTTGTTCCATGGGATCAGAATATTTGTCAACAGAAGGCAGTTGGCATCAATATTCTCTGGAAATATTCCCTCTTGGAAGGAGGTCAGAGGTTCATTAGACTCAAAGAATAAAGAGACTTTATAATTCCAACAAAAGCTGAAATGAGTAAGAATCACAAGACTTTTTTCTAAGATTAAAAAAAAAAAAAAAAAAAAGCTTGGGCTGGAGAGATGGGCTAGTGGTTTACGAGCCACCAACCACTCCTTACAGAGGACACAGGTTCGATCCCCGCACTCACATGCGCAGCGAGAACCCGCTGAAACGCCAATGTCCAGGAGAACTCCAGTTGCAGGGGAATCCGGACACCCTGCTGTCTGACATCCTGGCATTGCACGACAACGGGTGCACAAACTCTGCATGCAGACAGTAACATTGAATACAATACAGAAATAAAATAAATGCCAAGCATGGTGGGTAACACCGTTAAATCCTAGCACTTGGGAGGGCAGAGGCACGGGATCTCTGTGGTTCGAGTTCAGGCCAGCCTGCTCTACAGAGTGTAGTTCCAGACCGCCAGAGCTACAGGGGAGAACCCTGTCTCAAAAGACCAAAAAACAAAACATAATAATATATATATCTATATATATATATATATATATATATATGAAAGCCATAAGCAATTGGTGGGGAGTAGGGATTTCCCCAGCTGTGAACTGCATGTGCAGAATGCTCCAGAGGTGGCTTTTTCCTGATAGCTCATCTATGCACCTATCCATGTGTTCTAAGGTGCATAATATTACACCACGGTCCTTCTCAGTTCTTTCTCTAGTAATGTGTAGTTTACTCCCATGCATTAACCAGCCTCCTATCTGAAGAGTTCCCTGTGTCACCATCTGTGGTCCTTTCTCTGTGTAGAGTGCTGTTACATATTGTCTATTTTAATGCTAAAATGACTTACAGATTCCAGCCCCGAGTTCTCAGTTCAGGCATATCCCAGGCTCTAAACACACTTCATCTCTGGTATGGTGAGTAATGATCTCATAAAACTGTCCATGTCTTCTCCATACCCATACTTAAGTTATTTCCCACAACTAACAAGAATCGTGATGGTAGAAGGGAAAATGCTTACTTAACAACTGCTCTTATAACAGTGGTGGATTATCCCAGATGTTTTTTTTTTAATTTTTTATATTTATTTATTTATGTGCATGAATGTACTGTCTGCATGTAGGTCTGTGCACCCGTGTCGTGCAATGCTGTGGAGGTCAGGAGAGGGTGTCATATTCCCCTGGAACTGGAGTTCTCCTGGAATTGGAGTTACAGACGGTTCTTAGCCATCATGTGGGTGCCGGGGATTGAACCCGGGTCCTCTGCAAGAGCAGTCGGTGCTCTTAACCACTAGGCCATCTCTCCAGCCCCCAAATCCTGGATTTTCTAAGTGAGACCAAGACAAGCACAAAACTCTGAATAGGGAGAAGAAAAAGTCAGAGTAAGGTCCAATTAAACAATGTCTATGATTACGGAAAAAAGCTAAGTCTAGAAGAAATGTGAGGAGTCTGCAAAAGCCAGAGACCCAAAATAAACTTACTCCAGGGCCTCCAGAAGAAAAGTGTATCTGCTGACCTCTGATGTAGCTCTAAGCCCCACACTAATTCTAATACACTGAAGTGTGAGGTAATGCCTCATTTGTTTACAGGTCATAATTTCTGTGATAATGCATTAAAATACTTGCAGAAGATTAATAGCCTCTCCTTGCTGATTCCCTAGGAAATGCTATTGAGACTGCCTTCTGGGGCAACCCTCAGCTTGTTCCAAAGAACAAGATGATCTTTCAGGAGTCATTGTGTCCCTGTTCTCTCTATTTCTTATATTGTCTCATTTTGTCTTATTCCAGTCATTAGTGTAAATATAATTCCTGGTAATCTATCTTGGCCAGCAGCAAAATTGAGCAGTATATTTCTTAATTATAAAAATATTAGTGAAATCAAGGTTGTTTTCCTTCAAGTAAATCAATTAATTTATGAAATTAATCAAGCTACTTAATCTCATTTCCTTGTAATTACTCTTTCCAAATGATGCTGGATGAAATATTCTATGTAATTTTTAAGAGAACAGCCTATCTAGGTGAAATGTTTGCTCCATAATCAGTAGCTTGTAATTATGTGTTGCAAGAACTCATGAAGAGAAGAAAACATGCTGTGTGCCCCAGAGCTAGTGATGTCACCTGAGAAGGATGGCCAAAACTGTGATGGCTGCTTCCCAGAAGCAGCTCCTAGGCAATTACCTAAATTTATTTGCTGGGAGCCACAATCCAGCCTCATTCTGGAGAGCTGCAGAACTTGATTGAGTCAGCATCTGCACTACAACTCTTTTTCCTAAAGAGTCACATTAGCCAAGCCCCAAGATTGATGTCTAAATTGAAATGCCTTTCAACCTGTTACAAAGACAAATAGACCTATCAATACACCACCCTCTTTGTTTAGAACATTCTCTTACTGGCATCTCCATGTGCAGAGAAACTTTCAGAGTATTCTTTCATGCTTTTACAAAAAAAGAAGGAATTTGTATCACTGGGCATACAATTCCAATATTTACAAACATCAAGATAAAATATGCAAAATTCTGGAACCCAAGAAAATGAATTTTTTGTTAGTGAACAGATATAGTCTTTGTATCTATCCCCCCCCCCCCGCAGGATGTGGGCAATATTAGCTCGTGAATTTCATTTCCTCTTATTAATTCTTTTTCAGAAAACCTACCTATTTGCATTGTTAGGTAAATAGGTTTCAAATACATTTCAACTGAGTATTCAGGAACTGCAATATATTATTTTAGGCGAATGTGCATACTTTTATTTATGTCCACACTATACTCCATATATCTCTGAATGAACTCTTTCTATTATATTTGTACTTGAGGGCTTTATTATAGTTTCTATGGATGGATGATAGTCTCAAGGCTCATAATTATCAAGGTTAACCATGAAATAGAGGTGAAAAGAAAATACATATGGTTGTGACAGAATGAAAATGTATAGAAAAGCCAACAATGTTCACAAAAATAAGACCTAGCTTTTCATTATTTTGTCCAACTTTTTCTTCTAATTTTTTTAGATTTGCATATATTCATGATTTTTATTTAACATGTCAAATGATATATTTAAAAACATATTCTGGTGAGAATGTGACTTTTTTCAACACCATATATTATCAAATACTAAACAAGTTGTGAGAAATGTGCAATCTCAGACTCTGCAGACATGTAGATAAGAAAATTATTTCTTTTATTTTCATTTATAGAGGACATTGCATTTCCTCAACTTACTTTTTAAATATATACTTTGGTTGATGTTTTGTGTATTTCAGACATCATTTTTCAGTTCAATTTAGACATATTCCCCTTTCCTTTCCTCCTACCTCACCCCAGTTCATGGATTCTGCCATATATATCCTGCATCTTTCGCTCAGTCTTTTTAAAGTTTTTCCTTCTCTACAGAAGTTTATTGTTTGGGGCAGAATTTAACTATATCAGTCTGGTCTTTGATAGTCCTTATCTTGTGGTGGTTCTCTCCCAATTGTATTGCTACAAAATAGTCCTATATAAACATCATATATGTAACAGAATTATGTCCTCCAGGAATAATCTGTATGTTAATCCAATATATGTTTAATTCACATTTCCCTTTAATTTTATACTATTCTAAAATATCAATATATACCTTCAACCCATATACATTAATTACCATGTCTGAAAGTAAATGGTAAGTTAATTCTAGGGCTCATTAAGAGATTCACATTATAACATCACAGTTGCTTTCAGATACAAGGAAATATAGCAATAATATTGCTCAGCTTGCCTTTCAATTGGGGCATTTGGTACTAGTATCCACAAATGAGGGAAACTATTCCCCATTGGTTTGGGGGGGGATTTGTGTTATTTCACTTAGCTTAATGGCTTGGAGTTCCATCCATTTACTTCCGAAGTTCATAATGTCATCTTTCTTTACCAGTGCATAGAACTCAATTTTGTATATGTACCACATTTTGAGAGGTATTTGGGTTGGTTCTGGCCCTTGGATATTGTGAAGAGAGGTGCAATAAACATAGATGTGTATGTATCTTTGCAGTAGGATGAGTTTTCACTTAACATGATATCTTCAAGTTCCATCCACTCACCTGCAAAGTTCATGCTGTCATATTTCTTTATCATTGCATAGAACTCCTTTGTGTCTATGTATGTGAATGTATCTCTGTGGTAAAATGAGTCTTGTAGGTATATACATAGGAGTGGTGTGACTGGGTCAGTTGGCAAGCTCATTTTGAGTCTCCACACTGTTTTGCATAGTGGTTGTATGAGTTTACATTCCAAACAGCAGTGGATGAGTGTTCGCCTTTCCCCATTCAAAAGCTTCTGTACAGCAAAAGAAACAATCAAGTAAGTGCAGAGAAAACCCACAGAGTGGGAGGAAATCTTCACCAATGATACATCTGACAGAGCATTAATGTCAAAAATATATAAACTATTCATAAAACAAAGAAGAAAACAAATGACCTACTCAAAAGATGGAGTAAAGTGCTCCATTGTTTGAGTGAGTCATTTGTTTTCTTTCTTGTTTGATTTCTGAGTAGTTATATACTCTGGAAATCATTGCTTTGTCACATGTATCTGCAGTGAAGGCTTCCTCCCAGTCTGTGGGGTTGCTCTTCACTTCCCTGTTTCTTTTACTGTACAGGAGATTTTGAGTTTAATGAGGTTCCATTTATCAATTGTTGACTTTATTTCCTGTGCAGCTGCTGTCTGATTTAGAAAGTCTTTTCCTACGCCTATGACTTGTAGGCTCCTGCCAACTTTTTCTTCTATCACCTTCAGAGTTTTGGGTTTCACATTGAGGTCTTTGATCCATTTGGAGTTGACTTTTGTACAGGGTGAAATGTAGGGGTTTAACTTCATTCTCTATAAGTGGTGATCCGGTTTTGCCAACACCATTTGCTGAAGATGCTGTCTTTCCTCCATTGTGTCTTCTTGGACCCCTTGTCAAATATGAGGTGAAATTGTACATGCTCAAATTTGGATCTTCAGTTTTATTCCATTGGTCTACAGGTCTGTTTTTATTCAGTACCAAGCTGTTTTTATGACTACAGCCCTGTAGTATAGTTTGAAGTCTGGTATAGAGTTCCCTCCTGTATTGCTCTTTTCACTCAGAGTTGTTTTGGCTATTTGGAGTCTTTTGTTTTTTTCTTTTTCTTTTTTTTTTAATAAAAGGAAGAGTTTATTTGAGCTTACGATTAAAGGTTCCAGGGAATTATAGTCCATTGTAGCGATAGGCCGGGGCTGGAGCAGAAAGCTGTGGTTCAGGTGGTCTCTTTGGTCTTTTGTTTTTTCATATGAAATTAAGGACATTTTTCCAAGGTGTGAAGAAACTCTTGGGGATTTTAATTGGGATTGCCTTAAATCTGTATATTTATTTGGGTAGAATGGATGTTTTTACTATATTATTTTTTCTAATCCATGAGCTTGGGACATCTTTCCATCTTCTGATGTCTTCTTCAATTTCCTTCTGCAGGGGTTTAATTTTTTTTTCTTTTGTAGAGATCTTTGGTGTCTTTGGTTGGGTTTGTTCCTAGATATTTTATTGTTTTTGAAGCTATTGTGAGTGGGAAGGTCTCCTTGTAGTCTCTCATATTAAAACTTTGCAGCACCTAAAAGGTAAGTTTCATTAGGACTCATTATAAATACTTGTTACAAATAGGATCCACAGAGGGGTTTGATGCATGTAGCACTCTGGGGCTTTTCATCCTTTCAATGTTCAGATGGGCCAACCTTTCTGCTAGCACTTCCTGGTACATCCAACACAATGCAAAGCTGTATCTTTTCTTTGTCAGCCATTAAGTTGGTGACATTTCGACCTGTTAGAACATACAAATATTTTCCCGTACTTAGTGTTAAGATTTGAATTGCAAAGTTTTGACAAAAAGGTTTCATGTATTCCCCCTTTATATTTTAGGTTCTTGTTTTTTGACCCATGAGTCTCAAAAAGGTGGTTGTAGTACACATACCTATAGGCAGGAATCAAGGTGAAGATTTCATCAAATTCACCCAAGCTGTTTTGGGTGACTGTATGTCATTAACTTGGGAAGCAAACTTAATTTCTTAAGTTAAATCATCCTACAGGTAAAAGAGAATGCTACAAGATGATACTGTACAACAGAAAATTTATAGAGAACATTTGTATGTGCCAATCCCAAAGTTATTGTTATACAGATTTTAAGTAAAACAAATGTGGACAACAACAATTTATATTTCCAATTAACTCAGGTGCATTACCAATTTTATCAGAACCTTTAAACCAATGCTGTTTAATATACACATATTTACTTTTACTAAGTCCTAAAACATCATGTAACCTGTAGACAGAGTCTGAGCAAAATTGGATACTTTTTGAACTCATGTCAATTAAATATACATTAATCGAATATAGAACCATGTCCCTCTCCTGCCCCTCCCACCCCTCCCACCCCTCCTGAGTCACCATTTCAGTCAGTTTTCTGATGCAGTCTTTCGGTTGTTCTTTTAATATGCATCCCTCTCCACAAGAAATATTTATAACTGGGTTATTGTCACTAGCTTCCACATATGAGGGATACCATTCATCATTTGTTTTTCTGGGACTGTGTTACTTCACTTAATATAATATCTTCTAGCTCCATCCATTTACCTGCAAAATTCATGATGTTGTCTTTCTTTACTGCTGTATAGAACTCCATTGTGTACATGTACCACATTTTCTCTATCCACTTATCAGTTGAGGGGCATTTAGGTTGGTTCCACCTTTTTGCTATTATGAACAGAGCTGCAATAAATATAGATGTGCATGTATTTCTCCAGTAAGATGAATCTTATGGATATATACCCAGGAGTTGTATGACTGGGTCAAATGGCAAATTCATTTTGAGTCTTCTAAGGGTTCTCCACGCTGCTTTCCATAGTGGCTGTACAAGTTTACATTCCCACCAGCAATGGATGAGTGCTCCCCTTTCCCCACAACCTCTCCAGCACTTGGTATCATTTGTTTTCTTGATCCTGGCCAGTCTTATCAGGGTGAGGTGATATCTTAGAGTGGTCTTAATTTGCATTTCCCTAATTATTAGTGACATTGAACAGTTTTTAAGATGTTTCTCAGCCATCTCTAATTCCTCCTCTGTGAAGTCTCTATTCAGTTCTTTGCTCCATCTTTTGAGTGATTCATTTGTTTTCTTTCTTCTTTGTTTTTTGAGTAGCTTGTATACTCTGGAAATTAATGCTTTGTCAGATGTATCTGCAGTGAAGGTTTCCTCCCACTCTGTGGGTCTTCTCCTCACTTCCTTTATTGCTTCCTTTGATGTACAGAAGCTTTTGAGTTTAATGAGGTCCCATTTGTCAATTGTCGATCTTATTTCTTGTGCAGCTGCTGTCTGATTTAGGAAGTCTTTTCCTACACCTATGTCTTGTAGTCTGCTGCCAAGCTTCTCTTCTATCACCTCCAGAGTTTGGGGTTTCACGTTGAGGTCTTTGGTCCATCTGGAGTTGACCTTTGTACAAGGTGAGAGGTAGGGGTTTAATTTCATTCTTCTACAAGTGGTGATCCAGTTTTGCCAGCACCACTTGCTGAAGATGCTGTCTTTCTTCCATTGTGTCTTCTTGGCCCCCTTGTCAAATATGAGGTGGCTGAAATTGTATGAGCTCAGGTTTGGATCTTCAGTTTTATTCCATTGGTCAACTGGTCTGTTTTTGTGCCAGTACCAGGCTGTCTTTATGACTATAGCCCTATAGTATAGTTTGATGTCTGGTATAGCGATCCCCCCTGTATTGCTCTTTTCACTCAGGGTTGCTTTGGCTATTCGGGGTCTTTTGTTTTTCCAAATGAAATTGAGGATTTTTTTTTCCAGGCCTGTGAAGAAACTCTTGGGGATTCTGATTGGGATCGCATTAAATCTGTACACTAGTTTGGGTAGGATGGACATTTTTACTATATTTATTTTCCCAATCCATGAGCATGGGAGGTTTGTCCATCTTCTGATGTCTTCCTCAATTTCCTTTTTCAGGGGTTTAAAATTTTTGTTGTAGAGATCCTTGGTGTCTTTGGTTAGGTTTGTTCCTAGGTATTTTATTGTTTTTGAGGCTATTGTGAGTGGGAAGGTCTCCTTGTAGTCCTTCTTCAGTTGCTTGTTGTTGGTGTAAAGAAAGGCTACTGATTTTTCTAGATTTATTTTGTATCCTGCCACTTTACCAAAGCTCTTAATCATTTCTAGGAGTTTTCTGGTGGAGTTCTTAGCATCCCTTAGGTAGACAATCATATCATCAGCAAAAAGGGATAGCTTGACTTCCTCTTTTCCAATTAGAACTCCTTTAATTTCCTTTTCTTGCCTTATTGCCCTAGCAAGGGTTTCCAGCACTATATTGAAAAGGAGTGGTGACAGGGGGCAGCCTTGCCGAGTTCCTACCTTTAAGGGGAATGCTTCTGTCATTTCCCCATTTAGGATGATATTGGCTGTGGGTTTCCTGTATATGGCTTTGATTACATTGAGGAATGATCCCTCCAGACCAATTCCCTCCAGGACTTTAAACATGAAAGGATGCTGGATTTTGTCAAAGGCTTTCTCCGCATCAATTGAGATGATGGTGTGGTTTTTGTCCTTCAGTCCATTGATATGTTTGATGATGTTTATTGATTTTCGTATGTTGAACCATCCCTGCATCTCTGGTATGAATCCAACTTGGTCATGGTGGATGATTTTCTTGATGTGGGTCTGTATGCGATTTGCCAGTATACTGTTTAGAATTTTGGCATCTGTGTTTATTAACTAGATGGGTCTATAGTTCTCCTTTTTGGTTGTATCTTTACATGGTTTTGGTAATAGCTTGTTGCTGGCTTCATAGAAGGAATCTGGGACAACTCCCTCCATTTGTATCCTTCTAAACAACTTGAGTAGTAAGGGTTGTAAGTCTTTTTGAAATATTTTATAGAATTCTGCCATGAAACCTTCTGGGCCTGGGAATTTTTTGGTTGGGAGGCTACTTATTACTTATGTATTGGATATTGGAAGTCTAAGTCACTCTTCCCTTCCTGTTCTGAAGGTTCTCCAAAAAAAAGTCCACTTGCATACTCTCTCATCAATTCCAGTTGGTGAGGGGGGGGCAGGGAGATATTCCTGGCTTAGCCCGGCTGCAAAGGTGAAGGGCAGCTCCGCCCAGACAGACACCCCCTACAAGGGTCTAGAGTTGAGACCCCCTTCCAGCAGCCAAGGAGTCAATCCACCCTAAAATCTACCTGTCTGGAGCGACTTCCTGGCTCCTGTGCCTCAGGAGCCTGCCGGCACAAAGCCACAAAGGCACCAAACCCAACCCACTGGTCACCGGCTCCAAGCTCTGGTGATTCCCAGAATTTCAGATATTCATCCATTTCTCCTAGGTTTTCAAACAGTACAGTATAGGCTTTTGAAGTATTCCCATGTGATTGTATGGATCTTTTCATTGTCTGCTGTGATATTTGCCCTTTCATCATGAATCTATCAATTTAGAGTTGCTCTTGTTTATCTTTTCAAAGAACCAACTTTTGGATTCATTGATTTTCTTTGTTTCTATTTCATTGATTTCTACTCTTATTTTTGTTATTTTTTCTTGTCTGTTGCACTTAGGTTTCATTTGTTGTTGTCTCTCAAGTGGTTTTAGCTGCAGTGTTAGAATGTTCACTTGTGCTCTTTCTGGTTTTCTAATGTATGCACCCAGGGTTATATACTTCCCTCTTAGGACTGCTTTTAAAGTGTCCCATAGGTTTCGTTGTGTTGTATTGTCATTGTAATTCAGTTCCAGGAATGCTTTTATTTCTTTAGTTCTTCCTTGACCCATTCATTATTCAGGAGTGTGTTGTTTAGTCTCCATGTGTTCTTGTAGGCAGTAGGGCTTATCCTGGTGTTGATGTTGAGCTTTATTACACTGTGGTCTGATAGAACAGATGAAATTATTACAATCTTTTTGTATTTGTTGAGGTTTTTTCCTGTGTCCCAGTATGTAGTTGACTGTGGAGAATGTTCCGTGGAGTGTGAAGTAGAAAATGTATTCCGTGATATTTAGGTGGAATATTTGGTAGATGTCTGTGAGGTCCATTTGGTGTATCATATAGTTCAGTTCAGATGACTCTCTGTTTATTCTTTGTCCGGTTGACCTGTCCAAAGGACTCAGTGGGGTATTGAAGTCCCCTACTATGAGTGTACTGAGATTAATCTGTGTCTTGAGGTCCTGGATAAATGTCTTTATAAAGTTTGGTGCACCAGAGTTTGGTGCATATATATTCATGATTGTGAATTTTCATGATCAATTGTTCCTGTGATAAAGATTTAATGGCCCTCCTGGTCTCTTCTGATTTCTTTTACTTTGAAGTCTATTTTGTCTGATATTAAAATAGCAACTCCTGCTTTCTTTTTGAAACCATTTGCTTGGAATACTTTTTTTCCATCCCTTCACCTTAAGTTGGTGCCTATATTTGAGAGTGAGATGGGTTTCTTTTAGACAGCATATAGATGGGTTCTGTTTCCTAATCCATTCTCCCAGTCTATATCTTTTGATTGGGGAGTTTAATCCATTAATATTGAAGGTTATAATTGAAAGGTGTGTGTTGCTTCCTTTCACCTTATTATTCATTTGTATTTTTGGTCTAAGCTTCTACTTCTGCAGTTATGCTTTTATTTTCTAGGTGCCTGGGGATAGCTGATCCTCTCTTCTGTCCTTTGAATTGCTTCAAGTATTCTTTAAAGGGTTGGTTTTTCGGACATATATTCTATCATCTTGTTTATGTCATGGAAGATTTTTCTCTCTGACATTTTTGATGGGTATAGTAACCTGGGTTGGCATCTATAGTCCTTTAACACTTGGAATGCTTTGCATCACATTATTCTTGCTTTCAGAATAGTTTGCACTGAAAAATAAGTTGTAATTCCAGTGGGTTTCCCCTTATATGTAACTTGTTTGTCTCTTGTGGCTTTCAGAATTTTGTCTTTGTTTTGGGCATCTGGTATTTTAACTTTGATATGGCATGGGAAATTTCTTTTCTGATCTTGGCTCTTTGGAGTTCTATGTGCTTCTTGTATTTGTATGGATTTGTCTCTTTTTAGTTGGGGAAAAGTTTCATCTATTATTCTGTTGAAGATCTGATCAATACCTTTCTCCTGGGATTCTTCTCCTTCCTCTATTCCTATGATAAGGAGATTTGATCTTTTCACAGTGTCCCACATTTCCTGGTTGTCCCATTTTTTGTTTATTTTTAAATTTTTCATAATCTTTACTTGAGCTTTTTAGTTTTTCTGTGTTATCTTCCAAGTCTGATATTCTTTTTCTACTTCCTCTGTTCTACTTCTGAGGCTTTCCCCTTCCTTTCCTCTTGATTGGATGAGTGCTCAATTTCCTTTTTCATTTCCTCCTGTGATTTCTTTAGTATTTCCACTTCCTCTTGGAGCTTCTCAATCTCCTGTAGCTCCTTGCTTCGCTGGTTCCTTTCCTTTTTATTTCAGCATGGGATATTGTCAGTGTTTCCACTTCATTCTGGAGTTTGTCATTCTCTCCATCTAGTTCTTTCTGGCATTTGTCATCCTCTCCTTTTACTTCTTTCCAAAGTTTGTCATTCTACACCTCCAGGTCCTTCTTGAGGTTTTCATTCTCTCTCTCTCTCTCTCTGTCTCTCTCTCTCTCTCTCTCTCTCTCTCTCTCTCTCTTTA
The DNA here is from genome assembly GCA_009823505.1 of Rhizomys pruinosus. Classification (NCBI taxonomy): domain Eukaryota; kingdom Metazoa; phylum Chordata; class Mammalia; order Rodentia; family Spalacidae; genus Rhizomys; species Rhizomys pruinosus. The sequence goes on along the minus strand of VZQC01006012.1, from coordinate 252,547 downwards.
GTTCTCTGACTTGTTCTTTATATTCTTTGATTTCTTTGAATATGTCTGCAATTATTCTTCTAAGATCTATGTCCTTGGCTACCTCCAGGGAGATCCCACCCTAGGAATCTCCTACACAATTGGTAGAGCTTGGTATAGAATTATTCTGTGCCTTTCCCATGTTGTTCCTTTGTTGTGCCCTTGGCATGTGGTTTTCCCCTTGCTTATAATCTGATGCAAATCTCAAACACCTCTTCACTGTATTGAAGGCTTCAGATGCCTTCGTACTTTCTCCTTGTTTATGGAGTGTTGACTTGTCTAGGTTTCAGGATTTCCATTTTGGTTATATATTGGAAGTCTAACTTACTCTTCCCTTTCTGTTCTGAAGGTTCTCCAAAAACCTGAGCATTATAATTACTCTGCTTCCTGCTAGCCAGTTTCTCTAGATTGTTTCTAGGGCTTGATGATGAACGACTAGAGTTGTCTCAGGTTCACAGTTTCATTTATTGCCTTGTCTTGCACCCCAGAATCACTATTGTGGTCATGCTTGGGGGGGAGTTGCCTAACTTAGCCCATTTCAGGTGGTCCTGGGAAATCCCTGATCTAAGCCCTGTGCACTCAAGTTTAACAGTGGCAACAGGCCCACCTTTTTTTGTTTGTTTGTTTGTTTGCCTTTTTGAGACAGGGTCTTCCTGTAGCCCCAACTGGCCTGGAATTCACTCTGTAGACCAGACTGGCCTTGAACTCACTGAGATCCGCCTGCCTCTTTCCTCACAAGTGCTATGATTAAACCCATGTGCCACCATGCCTGACCCACTTTTATACCAGCTAGCAGGATGAATCTGCCCTCATAGCTACACAAGACAATGATACAATTATCCAACAATCTGCCAGGGTGAAGCACCTGGCCCCAACATGTGCTTCAGGTGGTCCTGGGAAATCCCCTATCTAAGCTCTGTACACACCTCAAATACATTATTATGACTATCTGGTAAGATTATCTGATGGTGTTTAGTAATCAGGGAAATGCTTATGAATCACCTTCCCAGAGGTTCTCCCAAAAAGTGATTATACCAATTTTTGTTTTTACTAATAGTGTCTGAGAGCCTTGTTTTCCCACCTGCTTACCAAAATATTACTCAACCCTCTAATGTTTGATATTCTGAAGCATAAAAATGTTTGGTTTTTCAAAGTTACTTTTAGCACTTCATTTCAAGATCTCTGATTACAACAACAAGAAAAAAAATAAATTTCCCCATTTCAGAAATTTTATTTGTACTTTTAACTAATTTTTATGAATAGGTAATTGTGACCTACTATTTTATTTTATTTTATTTTTTAAATTTTATTTATTTCTGTATGTGTATGAATGTACTGTCTGCATGCAAGTCTGTGCACCCATGTTGTGCAATGCCGTGGAGGTCAGAAGAGGGTCTCGGATTCCCCTGGAACTGGAGTTCTCCTGGAATTGGAATTTCAGATGGTTCTCGGCCGCCATGTGGGTGCTGGGGATCGAACCTGCTGACCTACTATTTTAAACATTATAAAATTCACCTTAGTTTGAATGAAAAGCTATTAGCATTCAATAAGTAATAGACATGAAAGTTTTGCCCTATTGTATTGGCATTAAAGTTATTTTACTTTCCAGGAGCAGAAATAACCTATCACAGACATTAAAAATGTCATCATATTTTTAAGATCTGTTCTATTCCACATCTGTTAATGCTGTGGCTTTGTTTTCCAAGTCTACCGCTCTAGGTTGTGGAGAATGTTTGATATTACTGATGTTCAGTGTGTATTGCAGGTGCTTGATGCCATCTTTGTCTTCAACCTAACTGTTATAAGCTTTTCAGTATCTGTAAAAAATGTTTTGGTTACTCTGCTTTAGATTCAGCTGCTAATATGCTTCTCATTTTCTTTTTTAGTATTTATTAACAATATATCTTGAGCCATTTGGTGGCATTTACTTTCCAGATAAATTTTAGGGATTTTATCATTTTTAAGTAATTAATTTTCTATTTATTTATTTTTATGTATTTATTATTTAATGTGTGTGCTTGTAGGGGATGTGACTTGTGTGGTAGCAGAGAACACATTGTGGAAGTAAGTTTTCTCCTTCTATAGGTGGCTTCTGAAATCAGCTCAAAGCCCCTATTTTAAGTTCTTTATCACATTCTGCCAAAAAATACTTAAAACTTGCACTAACACATTAGTTAAAAAGAAAATGACAGTATTAAAGCACAAAGTGCTTCTGTTAAAGAACAAAATAAGCTTCTCAATTCTTATTGTCGTTTAAGTCTTCACAAAATATTTGAATATATTTATACACACTTATTAGAGATTTCATTTTTATTTAATTAAAACTTACAGTCATCACTGTACTGTTTCTAAACAGTAGGTGTATACACATAATGTATATACAGAGTGATAGTCATTTAATGACTAAGAGAAAATATACAATAAAATTTTTCTTTCTCTTTAGTGGATAGGCTTTATCTGATAAATTATATTATAAAATAATTTATCCTAGACAGCAACATGTATTTTTCTTTCCCTGATATCCACAGCATAGCTGACCACACCGCATAAAGCAATACCTAGAAGTTTTATAAAATTTTCTTTTCATATTTATTTTATTTTATGTGTCTGAATGTTTGCCTGTGAAAACATGTGTGTGCAAAATAAAGCACTATTTTGGCCATGAGTGATGAACTTTTATTGAATATTTGCATTTCATACAATAAAACTTGATGGAATTTACACCTTCTCTCCTCTCAGCACCTCTCCTGATAGGCTCTCTGTCCAATTTATTGAACTATTATATCTCTACAGAGTCTAGTGCATTTCTACAAATGACCTTCAGTATGTGTTGATCCTCTGGACCCATTAAGAGTCAATAAAAATAAGTTTAATATGGTAATCATTTACTGTAAAACTATTATTAGGGTCTCCCCTATGTCCTGTGACTTATCTAACCTCAGGTTATTAATCCAATATAAATGTCAGATATGGGTTCCATCCTGGGAATTGGACTTTATCTCGACTTAAAATGTGGTTTCTGGGCCTGGAGGGATAGCACAGCCATTAAAGGCTAAGACTAAGAACTACAAAAAAAAAATGTGGTTGTTAAGAGTTGGAGAGATGGCTCAGCGGGTAAGAACACTTGGATTTGATTCCCAGCACTCACAGGATAGCCAACAACTGTCTATAATTCCAGTTTCAGGGGATCTGACTTCCTCCTCTTGTCTTTTTGGGACACTGCATGCCCATGGTGCATTTGCATACATGCAGGTAAAACACTTATATACATATAAGATAAAAAATAAAAATATTTTTAAAAATAAAAGCATGATTGGTAACTCAAATGAATAATACTTGTGCTGCTACTTCACCATTGGGCATATCTTGCCAAGCCAGTTGTTATTGTAGTTCACAGGATTCACATCTGGGAAAGGATGGTGATCATTTATTGCTTCCAGTAACATGCATAGCACCATCCAGAACTATGGACGCTAGCCAGTAGAGATGGCGCTCTGAAATCTGCACCAGCTTGATTTCTTCTTGTTTGTTCTATAGTTCATGTATGTCATGTCTTTAGCAGCAGGATATTACCAACCAATTCCAGTGGATAACCAAGAGCAGTAGACATGACTAGTATTCTTTGAGGGTCTATGAGACCCATGGCTTACAGTCTCTAGAGAGAGTGTCAATTGCTGGCTTTGAATTATTTATTTTTCTCATTAGCCCATGTTGTCTAGAAAGGACAATGCCCCCTGATACAGGATAACTCCTTTACTATTTTTAATCTCTTTTTCCAACAGTCTTTAAGACAGGCCACATGTGACTCATATTTTTAGATAGGAATATGAACTTTACCATCAACCCGAGTGGGCATAATGCTTTTACAAAACCAAACATCTGCTGCTATAACCCCTGCATCAAAATTAAATTTAAAATGTTTTATCTAATGACTTGACGTAGTGATATTCACCTCTAATCTCAGCACTAATGGAGACTGCATCAAGAGGATCTCTTTGCGATTGAGGCCAGCCTATTTAGTGACTTTAGTACGAGCTAGGACTATGTGAAGGCCTAATACCAAAAAAAAAAAAAAAAAACCCAAAGTTTTATCTTAACAAAAGAGCTCAGGCTCAGTGAAAGCCCACTATTTCAAAATAAATAGCATTTTGAAGCCAGAATAATGCAAACTTGATTAATATTCAAATACAAAGGCTGTGTTCGTTAGAAGGCTAATTAAGCTTAAAAATAGTAAAATTTTACAAAATGTTAAAATTGTATTTTTCACACATTTGTGGACCACTCAAATCAACAACTAAATTTTCTTAGATCCCTTTTTCCCAAATAAAAACCCATGACATTTGGCTGGCCCTTGTATGCTGTTACATTGCAAAACTTTTCTTACAGAAATTGTACCTGAAATAAGTTATCCTGTATTATATTTTTTGTTCTGGCAATGGAAAATAAAGATTAACACAGCTTATAATTATAGTACGTGCAAAGTGGCTTTTTATTTCATATATTACATCATTGTAGTTTATTTCTTTACAGAATTTAATTGTCTGCAGAGAAAAGTAATAAATCTTAGTTTTTTGGATTTTCACTGTAACCTTTTCTGCTTGAGAATCTCTTGAAAGACATTGGTATTTCTACAGCAGGTGTGGCTTTAACAATGCTTTGATGGCATATGGCACATTTCATCACTCACTGTGAGGAGTGACATTTCCCTTCAATGCCCCTAGCAAGTGTATCACCAGGTTTGGTGGGCATCTCTCACACTTCTTTTCAGGGTTCTGCATGATTGGAGCAGCACCACCAATATCTCTAGAACCTCACCTTTGAGGAGGTATTTGTATGCAATGAAATATGACTTGGATTCTTTTCAGCCATTAATATATTTCTTTAAAACTTATTTATTATGCTAATTTGCCTTTTAACAATAATTCAAATATTTTCATAAGTTGTCATGAATGCATAAAAAACAAGCTATGAACTTTAGCTTAGAAAATAGAATCGTCTGGATTAGAGTTCCAGCACCCACATGGCAGCTAAGGATTGTCTCTAACTCCAGTTCCAGGAGAATCCTACACCCTCTTCCGACATCTGTGGCATTGCACGACACGGGTGCACCAAACTACATGCAGACGGTACACACCCGGGTTTGATCTCCAGCACCCACATGGTGTCCGAGAACTGTCTGAAACTCCAGTTCCAAGAGAACTCCAGTACCAGGGGAATCCGACACCCTCTTGTGATCTCCGCAGCATCGCAGGACATGGGTGCACAAACTTGCATGCAGACAGTACATTCATACACATACAGAAATAAATAAAATTAATAAAAAAAGAAAATAGAATTGTCTTAAGACATGTCTTACTCCTAATGCCACAATACTCCATTTAATCACATTTTTACTCAAAAATTCCTTACATATCTTTTGTAATTAGAGTTATAATAGTTTAGTACTTCTGAAGCCAAATCTGTATCTTTCTATATGATATATAGTGGAAATTTTATAAGAAATTCTCTAGAATGAGATCACTACTTTGACTTTTCTCAATTATATTGGAAAATCGTTTGAGTCACTCTTCTACTTTTCTGGCCAAACTGATTTGAGATTAGACATCCACGATAGAGTCTATGAATCAGAGTGCACAAGTCCCCAGGCAAAAACTCCTTCAAAATTCCCTCAGGATATTTGCTCAGAATACTGACTGACACATGACTAAACTTGTCTATTTATATACATAGTGAAATTGCTTGTTTAAGAATTTTTCATTAGAGTGGCTGGAGCAATAGCTCAGTGGTTAAGAGCACCTGCTGCTCTTGCAGATGCCCAGGGTTTGTTTCCCAACACGGATACAGCTGTGAACCACCATGCCTAACTCCAGTCCCAGGGGATTCAACACCATCTTCTGACTTCTGAAGGCATTGCAGGACATCAGAGAACCTACATATATGCAGGCTCATACACATACACACAGATTCATAAATTAAAAATAAATTTAAAAAAGTTAATAAAGAATTTTCCATGTAAGACAAGGCCCTTTTAACCTGTGCAACAAACAATAACGAATCAACATCTTACCTAGAAATATTAGTAATAAATTGTATAAAAGAAGGTTGTATAATGTCATTAGCTTTTGAAATTTCAGAAAAAAAAATATGTCTTCTGTCTATGAAACCTACAGTTAAGCAACGTTATTATTCTTTACACATTTTAAATATTTCTGTTATCTTATTACGTAAAACTTTGAAATAGTAATTCATTCAAATTATGTACATGACACAAAATTCCCCAAATTTATACATTACTGCTTTATTTCATATATACTTATCCAATCATCTCCTCATAACTTAATCTCTTAATTTTAAAATATTAATATGATGCATTTACAAACTTTATCATGTATATTAAAAACGGTTCAATATTTTTCATGCTCAGTTAAGACTGCATGAAATTGCAGTTCCAGTGGAAAGATGAAACTTCCAGTCTGACTTACTGACCCTGAATCTTAAATAAAGCTGCATCAAAACAGCTGTATCAATAAAGAATATTACTACTTACTCAAGATAATTCATCTCATGCAATAATAATAATATAATATTGGGAAAGAAAAAGTACATGATGCTATCATTGGTTTAGACTCACAACATGAATATGATCAAGCATTTATTTTAATCTTTGAAAATAACTTTTACTCTGTCTCACAAGTATCAATAATCCCCTGCCTTCTGGACACAGAAGGAAAAAAAAAATCTAGTTTTTCTATTACTAATCTTTAACACAAAGGTGTATTTTCTCACTGTGAATAGTTTAGAGAGGCACATCTCAGCTTGGAGTACTGGAAATGCAGCTAATCCTAATTGAAGACTCTTAATTACAGGTAAATCACTGTTCATTGAAAGCCCTTATTGCAAGAACTCCCTTTCAATGATGATTTTACCTTTAAATATGTAGAGATGATGGGGGTTATGATGGGTTGACTCCCTAACTGAAAGTTGATAGCCCTTTCTCCAGTGGTCAGGCTGCCTTGAATGAAGGTCAATCAACAAAGCTACAAGACAGCCAACCTCTTATCAGTCAGTCCACTTTCTTTGCACATTCCAGAGATGCCTTAATGATTCTGTCCTTACAAATTGTGGTGAATTGTTGATTCAGCAGCCATTTCCACCAGGCCAAGATGGGCAACATTTCCCCTTGCAGCCTTACAAAAGACTTGTAATTGAGATAAACACCCTGGGGCTACTGTGATTGGTTCCATATGGTCTCTCATTTGCATATTTGCCTGAAAGACTGGAGCATGATCTTATCAACAGATCTTTGTGTGAAGAACTACTATGACTGGTGCATAGCAATTGATACACACTCTTTTTGGTTATGTGATAAATGGGCTGTTTGGCTTACCTTGTGAGCCAAGTATAAGACAATCACTGTGCTGTCCTTGGCTGTGGAAGTAATAAAGAGAAAATTGTTGCAAACTATGAGGACTGTGAAGAGCCGAAGACAAGAAAGTGTAGGTCAGTTAACAGGAAGAATTTTAGGGAACTTCCAAAGAGACAAAGTTTTCATTCACTTTCTGACCAAAAGCTGTAACACTGGCCACATTCAGGGGCTGGGGATCCTGACACACTGTATCAAAAGTTGTAACAATTGTTGCTGTGGGACTGAGTGTCCCCAGACCTGAGACAAGATGAAAGGCACAACAATGTAAGGCACTGTCACCTGTTGCTTGCTGCTGTCTACTTGCACCACATATGGCAGCCACAAACTAAGGATTACAACAGCCACCTGGTTAAGGTGCTGCTGATAGTTGAAGCCTAGAGCATTAAGCCTTCAACTTTAGCCTCTAAAGCCAAATTATTTGCTTCCCAAAGCCTGGTGCAATATGCACATAACTCAGAATATGGCCAGCAGTCCACTCGTAGGCAATGGACCTTTGAAGACTCAGGAAACCTGCATGCAACTGCTTCTTGTCACCTGCTCAGGATTCCTATTTGTGTGGAGCAAAGGAACCCAGTCACCTCACTGCTAGGACTTTATCCATGATAGGGGGGGAAATAGAACAACAGTCAATAAATGGGGGATGAAAGTAACAATCAGGCTTTGAGGCTAATCAAAATGTTAAATTCATCAATTAAGTAAATGTAAACCAAAATCTCTATGACTTTTTTTTACTAGATATTTTTTCTTTAATGTATAACATTGCAGATGGGACTATGGCTCAATAGTTAAAATGTTTGCTTTACAATTGATGGGACTGGAAATCTCCTTAAGAAACCCAAGTAACTTCTTGGTAGACATAGTGGTCCACTGCTAATGCCAGTCTCAAAAGGTAGAGTCACACATATGCATACCCACACACATAAGCCAACGCACATGGAAAAATATACACAAATACAAGTACATCACACACACATGAAAAAAACAAAAATATTTAAAAGATAAAATAAGTGGGTTCATACCTATCTATTTCTTCACTGCCCACCGTTTTTTGTGGTTTATTCTTTACCTAACACATAACCAAACCTCAAATAAAGGAACTCCTCTTTCCTAAAAGAGTTAAAATTACTGCCTTTCTGTTTCTGTCTTGGGTTGTTATTTATCCTTCTTGAGGAAATGAAAACAGAACAAAATTCAAATTGTAATACAAATACTCAACTATTTTTTCATTAGAACATATTATGTAAACAAGTTGAGAACAGATCTGAGCCTTTGTAATGAGTGTTTATTCTTAAGGTTTTGCTTTGGTATCTCTGCATCAAAACTGAAGTCACCATTAATCTATATTCAGAAACCTTTTAGAATATGTTAATGTTTTATGCTCTGTTTCGGCCATTGCTTTTATACCAGAAAATAGGAAAACTTTCTAAATATTTCCCTGCAAATAAAGGAGCAAAGAACAAGGCTGGCATCTCTGAAAGGGCACAGAATGCCTGGTAAGATTTGTGCCTGAGGCAGAAGCCAGGGGAAACAGACTGAACCCCAGTCATCCCAGTCAATGCTTTTGAATGAGTGAGCCTATCAATAATTCAGACTCACTTCCTCCATGAGCAATATCTTTAAAAATGCTTTCTTTATCTTCTTTGAAAAATGTTACCAGCATCCTTCTGAAGGTAGGTGCCCACATGCCAGCCAGATATTAAAATGCAAGCAAACAATTAGAGTGAAATCCTGTATTATAGAAAATCAGCTTTTCATGAATTATAAGGGAAAATATACATTTAAAAAGTTGTATTTTCCCTTTTATGGTAAATCCCATTTAAAACAAAGATAAAAATATACCTTTGTGCAAGACTGAAACAGTGTTTTTAATATGAAAAGCCAGCATAATTTTACTTATCTTTTATGCATGCTTTAGACTATAAATTGATATGGTTTTATCTATGATTTAAAAAATTCATGACTCAATTTCGAAGAAACTGAATAGCTAGTATCTATAAAAATGATACTCATCACTGTTCTGAGATATTTTTATAACATTTGATCCCAAATATTAAGTAAAAAAAATCTTTGTTCTTGATTCCATAATTCTGCAAGTCTGTGATTCACTGATGCTGAGTCTCTGTCAAAATTTTATAAAAATATATCCAAATGATTTTCAGAATAGTATTAAAGTCATAAAATACATGCCATAGAGAATATAAGTTAGCTAATGTAGTAATCTATAAGGGAAGGAAGCAATTCACAATTCAAGAAATCACAGAATGCAGCTTAGGGGTAGTTGCAAGAAGATGTTCTTCAGTATCTGTGTTTGGGCCAGAGCAGTAGAGCCTCTGCCCACACTCCTCACAACTGCCCATCTAGATATCCTCTCCGTTCTTGCTTTCTTTTTCTGGGCTCCAAAGAAAACAAAATACTTGCCCTGCTCAATGTGCCTTGCTTTCACTTCTTTTAGTGGCTTCAAAAGGGCTTCTGAATGTGTGAGGAAGCAACACACTCCCAGAGCCTCAACATCAAAACAATAGAATGAATGTCAGGATAAAATGAGAAAGATGTGATATTGCTACTGAAACTAGAACTTGGGGCTCAGTCTTGCATGGAATGTTCCCAATTAAAAAAAAAATGTATCCTAGTAACCATTAGAGGAAGAAGTACAAAGTGGGAATCTCATAGAATTAAGAAACTGTTGGTAGCAGCTAGCGAGATGGCTCAGCAGCTAAGACCACTGGTTGTTCTTGCGAAGCCCCAGGTTCATTTCCCAGGATCTACTTGGCAGCTGACAACCATCCCTAACTTAAGTGCCAGGGGAATCTGCCACATTCTTCTGACCTCCTTGGATATTGCATGACATGGGTGCACTTACATACATACAGACAACACGCTCATTCACATAAAATAAAAGTGATAAATACAATATTATAAAAGAATCAATTGGTAGAAAAATCTATAAAATGGGACTTATAGGTATAATTATATATGCTATTATATGTACTGTTATATCAGTAGAAATTGAATAGATGAACTTGTTAATGCCAGCCACAGGCTTTAAAGCTGAAAACCACTGAAGATGGGACTGAGACAGTTACAGGTGCTCTTCCATAGGAGTAAATTCTCTAACTGAAAGCAACCTGACAGTGTTTTATGATCCTCTTCCTGTTTCTGTGGAAACTTTAGTCCATGTTAACAATGTCTTCACCTTCAAAGTGTCCAGTCCATCCTAACAAGAAGACGGTGCTCTATGAGCCGTTCCAACTCTGTGATCTTTAAATACTCATCTCAAATCAGCAGAAAGAGCTCATTTCTATGTTGTTCCTTGCAGCACAGTGCTCCATAGAAACCTAATGAATATCTGAGTAACACATTCACATTTAGTTTGGGGGAAGTGGCTCATGCTTTTAATCCTAGCACTTGGGAGGCAGAGGCAGGTGGATCTCTGTGAGATTAAGGTCAGTCCAGTCTACAGAGGGAGCTCCAGGCCAACTGGCACTTAAAAGGAGACCCTGACTCAAAAATACCAAAAGAAAAAAAGAAAAGAAATGGAGAGTATTCTGGAGACAATTATGCTAATTTTTACCAAGTATCAGCTTTAATTTCTATTGTATTTTATGTGAATGTCAGTTAAGATCTAGGCTATACCCATGCATCCATTTGAACACACAGCTTTACAATGCTTCTTCATATTTTCTATCAATTCATTTATCAAAAAAGTAATTTCTCTATGGTAATTTCTACTGATTTTTAGGGAATTGCTATATATTTTATACAAAGGTTTTAGTTTTCTATTATATGTATGTTTCAGTAAATGTGTGTGCATGCATGTGTGTGTGTATTTATTTGTGTGTACGTATGTGTGTGTGTTCAGATATTCACTCCTGTCTTACTTTATTGCTTTTGTAAACTTGGCCTTTAATGGACCAATGATATTGATTTTAATATACTCCCAAATAAGCAACTGCATCATTTTTCCTTCTAGTAAGGCATAGGGTACAATAAAATTTTACAAAGATATTACTATATATTTTGTCCAAGAAACTTTTATTAAAATCTAAAGTCAGCATGAATTAATGTAGTGTACAACAGGGAAGAAATATTAGCAGCTATGATTATGCACTTTCCTATTAATGAGAAGAATGTGCTACTATCACTTTACTGCATTCAGTATTATCACATGGATTGTGCCCATCTCTTCCAGACTCTATTCATCCTGACCCCTAGAACTTGCCCTTATAGCAGAGCTTCAGTGCCTACAGTTTCATGAGGCATCTTGGTGCCTGTGAAAATTTCTTTCACTTTTCCTATAAGTATATCTAGTCAGATGTTGCCAGTTTTTACAGAATATATTCATATTTGTTTTATTTTTGGTGTGTAAGTATATTGCCTGCATATATGTAAGTGCACTCATGTCATGCAATGCCTACAGAGTTCAGAGAGTGAGTTTGATCCCCTGGAACTTTTTATGAGAGTATTCATCGAGTTTCAGAAATTTGAAATTAATATATCTCCATAGAAGTGGACTACTTTCGTTCTTTTTTAACCCACTGATTTTAATGGTCATTTTTTATTACTGTCTTGAAATATTGAATGATTAGGCATGATAAGTTAGCACAAAAGGGCTGGGAGCTGCCTTAGCAGTTAAAAGCATTGCGTCCCCTCGCAGATGACCCAGAATTCAGTTCCTAGCACTTACATGGTGGCTAACAACTGTCTATAACTCCAAATCCAGGAGATCTGAAACCATCTTCTGGCCTCTGAAGTCATTTCATGCATGTGGGTACTCACACAGATACAGAAAAAATCCTCATACATGTAAAATAAAAAAAAATTAAAGTACTACCTTGGAGGCTGGAGAGATGTCTTATTGCTTGCTATCAAGGTAGGAGAATGTGAGTTCAGATCCTGAACATCATGCAAAAGTCTGGCATGGCAGTTAGTCTCTTACCATCAAGTTCTGGGGGATAGCCAAGAGCAAGGCCAATATCCAGAATTGTTGGAGCTTTATGCAGCCTGGCTGGTCAACAATTAAAAAGGAGGCTATTCCAGCATTGGGTTTTATTTGCAAACCTGTATGTCTGGTACAGTTAAACCCCATATTATAGGGTAATTCCATTTAAACTCTAATTATATAGCATATATATGTGGTAGTTTGACCATAGATCCTTGAGCATCACTGGCAAGGCAGATGATGTGGAAAGGTTATCTCCAGGTTCAGTGTGAAACACTGTCCAAGAGAGTAAAAATAAACTCAGTTTGAAATGGATCAAGGACCTCAATATAATATCTGAAAACCTGTATCTGATAGTGGAGAAGATAAAGAATACTCTGTAACTTACAGGCATAATAAAGACAGTCAGAACTATATCCCAAATGCACTGGTTTTAAGTGCAACAAATAACAAATCAAACCACAGGAAGCTAAAAGACTTATGAACAACAAACGACATCATCATTAAGGCAAGTACAGCCTAAAGAATTGGAAAAAAATAAATAACTTGACCAGCTATACATCTGACAGAGGGTATTTATAATATACAAGGAAATTGAAAATTAACATAAAAATTAAAATTTGCAGCAAGGAATTATACAAAGAGTTCTCTAAAGATGAAATGTAAATGTTCAATATCTTAAGATGTCAGGGAAAAGCAAATTGAAACAACTTTCCATTTCATCTTACCACAGCCAGAATGGCTATGATCCAAAAAACAAACAATGACAAAGGCTGTCGTGGATGTGGAGAAAGAGGAACACCTATTAACTGTTGCTGGGAGTACAAATTAGTACAGCCACTGTGGAAATAAGTGTGGAGGTTTCTCACCAACTAGAACTAAATCTACCACATGACACAGATACCTCTCTATCAAAGTTCATTGCTGATCTAGTCACAATAGCCAGGACATAGAAAGAACATATATGCTCATCAACTGATAAATGAATAACTAAAATACGATGGAATATTATTCAGCTATTAAGTTAAACTAAATTGTAAAATTTACAGATAACTGGGTAGAAGTAGAAACAATCATGTTAGTGAGATAAATCAGATTCAGAAAGCAAATGGTACAAGTTCTCTTATAAGAGGATGGCAGCTTCCTGTATTTTTATATGTATGTTTCAATTGGAAAAATCCCTAAAAGCCAGGAAGTTAGTAAGGGGCCATTGGAGTGGCTTTCATGGGACAAGAGAAAATACAATGATATAAAAGTGGAATGATTAAATGTGGCGTAGAATGGGAGGGAAGGGCAGAGAAAGGATTATGGAGAGAAGTAACTGAAACTAAAGGCCTTTGAAAAAGCCATTTAGGGGCTGAAGAGATGGTCTAGCAGTTAAGAGCACCAACCGCTCTTGCAGAGGACCTGGGTTATATCCCGAGCACCCACATGGCAACTGAGAACCGTCTTTAACTCCAGTTCCAGGGGAATCTGACACCCTCTTCTGACCTCCGCAGCATTGCACAACAGGGGTGCACAGACCGACATGCAGACACTACATTCATACACATACAAAAATAAATAAAATTAAAAAAGAAAAGGCCATTTAGTAACTTATTATTGTAGAAGCTTCTTAAAATATGTATATGTATATATATATATATATATATATATACATGTTATATAATTGGAGTTTAAATGGAGTTACCCTATAATATGGAGTTTAATCCTATCAAGCATACAGACTTTCAAATAAAACCCAATGCTGGAATAGCCTTCTTTTGAGTTGTTGACCAGCCAGGCTCTATAGAACAACAATTCTGGATATTGGCCTTGCTCTTGGGTATTTCACAGAACTTGATGGTAAAAGAATAATGCTGAGGATATTATATACATGGGCTATAAAACATGGAGAGCTCAAACTGGCACTACTGTTGAACCTGCATCTCTACTGGCTAGCCTTTATAATGCCAGAAGGTGCCATGCATGCTTCCACAGGAGAAAAGTAATCATCAGTCTTACTCAGTTTTGAACCCTCTAACACTGGATGTAACACTGGCCTTGCAAGATTTATCTATTGTTGCACTGGTGACACAAATACTATGGAAGTCTTCAAACACATTCTGATTGGACTTTAGAAGAAATCCATACCTGGTACTGTTATTAAGGTCAAGAATTTTTTGCTAGACAGTTCTTAGGTTCTAAAGTAGATCCTACTATTATTGTTTCATTAAATGGAAATGGTATGAAACTAAGGCAATGACATCATTTAACCCATTGCTTAGTGCATCTCTCAACTCTTACCAGAGAAGTTCATCTTGCAATTGATGGTGATTAATACAGCTGAACTCAACTAGTTATTGTGCAGGAGATAAAACATTGTGGAGTGTTCAAACCTAAATGGAACATCTATAACACATCCCTCTTCCAAAAGCTCTGGGCTTGTTGCAGAAGAGTGGGCAGAAAGATTGTAAGAACCAGTGATGAAGGATGAACAAAGAGTGTTTTCTGATCACAGATGGAAAGTTGGACATATGACACCACAGGGGTTATAACAGCAAGCACAAGACCTGCACTGGTCCAAACTATACAAAAAGCCAGCATGGAGGTAGGCACTGAGCATGAAGCACTAAACCTAGCAGAGAAACTACTGGCTGCTACTGCAAGAGATTGAGTTCTGTTTAAGAGTATGACATCTAGTAGGTTGATTATGCTCCAAGGGGATGGACCCACAGCAGAGTAATTTGGGAACACAAATTGGAATCAATAGTCCTTAAGAAAATGGAGGACTTGAAGTAGGAGTAGAGAGGATCTAATATAATAAAATATAATGTATGAAATTATCAAAGCATGAATAAAATATTATTTAAGAAAAATAAGCAATAGAGGAAGACACTCATTGACATCCTTTGACCTCCAGATATACACACAGAATACAGAAAAGAACATATCTGCATGTGCATACAAGACTCACAACTAATTAAACATAAAATAAATAGGGTATATTGCTCATTCACCTTTTGATGTGCCTAGCCATAAAATACAATGGTTCGCAAATATATGATTTTTCCTAAATGAAAGTAGAAAATATTTAAGGAAATTTATTTTTCTTCAACTATATCATGTTCATTATATTTTAGAATGTTGCAGTGATTGCTATTTTAAATGCTTAAGTACTACATCTTTTTCATGTCACCCTATTACAAATGTTTTCTTTCTTTGTCCACAGGTTTGGTTGTTTCAGACTCATTCGTTGCCTCTTCATTTAGTATAGTGTTTCTGTAATTTATCATGCTGAAGTATATCAACTGATGCACATTAACTTTTGGATTTTCATAGTTTCATTGTATTTCTAGAAACTTCATTATTAAATGAAAAATAGACCACATATATTCAGGCTAAAAAAATATTTTTAAATCCCTTCCATTAGTGTTACACCACTAAGACATTTTCAAGGAATTATTTTGTAAATTACTTTTTTAAGCAGGCTTGATCAGTTGAGATATTTTTGTTCTTATGATTTCATGCAAATTTACAAGAGAGACATTGTAAACCAGTGAAGACTAAATTTAAATATTTTGTGGGAAATTTGAATGCTTCTAAGGGTAAAGTTTACATGTTTACTTTTTATGAAATAAATGTGTAAATATTTAGTCAGATTTGATTAATAGTATACTTAGTTTAAATTTTGCTGGTGTCTAATGCTAAAATTGGCATTCTTCAAACCTTATAGATATTAATGTGCTTTATATGTATTATAAATATATTTTACCAAATCCTAAACTTTATTACTAATAGTATGTTTTTGAACTTGTCTTTTACTTTGTAATTTTAAAAATTATATTTTGAATTAGAATGATAGTTTGGGACATTTCAGCATTTAAAGAATGTAGAAGAATCTTATTGATTTTGTTATATACCTGTGTCTGATAAGTTACTAAAGTTGCAAAAGTTGGTGCTATTTTTCTCAAAACCAATTCAGTTCAATTCCATTTAATATTTGCTGAGGGCCTGCATTAAAGCATGAGTCAGATTGTGTCATCCCTCAGTTCAAAAATCTTGGCTCTTTCTCATTTTTCACAGGACAAAAATTAATTATTACAGAAGCCTGGGATGCCTCTCGCTGGCACTTTGCCTCCTTTCTGGGTACTGGGTCACTCACCAATTATATTCCATAGAATCTTGGTTATCATTTCAAAACACAAGCTCCTAACATGAAGCTCCAAAATTTGGAAAATGGGAGTTCACAATACTCACTTCAACTATCTGTAAATATGTTTTGTTTTTAAAAATTAACTGTATAAATTAAGTACTTGCAGTAAGTAACTGAAAGAAGTTACATGCATCCAGCATTCTTATGCCTCAGGTTATATGGGTGAAGGATACTAATGGTACCTAAATATTGTTAGTAAAGAAATGATAGATACTGTAAATAAGAAAAGTTTGTATAATATTTATAGTTAAATGTCAATGGAAAAGAAATAGTATCCACCTGAAGAATCAGAGTCCTGAAAACAAGGACAAAAAAGGGCAGATGCTG
Organism: Rhizomys pruinosus; assembly: GCA_009823505.1. Taxonomy (NCBI): domain Eukaryota; kingdom Metazoa; phylum Chordata; class Mammalia; order Rodentia; family Spalacidae; genus Rhizomys; species Rhizomys pruinosus. Next base: position 235,642 of record VZQC01006012.1, on the reverse strand, counting down.
GGTTGGGAGGCTGTCAGGAAATTCTTTCATGTCCTTTACATATAAAGGTAATTTGGAAAGTTTGATGCTGTCAAGAATATTTGCTTATTTGTTGTACCTTTCTTTCTCTATAAAACTTTTTACCCTTTTCTGAGTGTAACATAACTAAACAGGCATGAGTTAGGGATGAGATCCTCATATTAACCAGACTCTTTCTCAGCTGAGAACTCAAGGCTTCCTGGACCAGCCAATACATGCTTATCCTGCTGGTAGCCCCAAAAGAGTAAGAAAAGGAGAAAATAAAAGAGAGAGAGAGAGAGAGAGAGAGAGAGAGAGAGAGAGAGAGAGAAAATAATTTACATACCAAGCACTGTAAATTTGTAAATTGATTCTTTATTTCACCAACAAAGAAATGGAAACCCCCCTTTTTTCCAATTTGCTTCGTCATTATCATTTTGTATTGTTTTTGTTTTTTTGTGAAAAGAGAACATTTAAAAAAATGTTTTTTAGGAACCTGTAGCTGAAGTTGAGCAAGTGACTTAAACTGAATATAGAAAATGAATCATGCAAGATCTCTCATGACCAATACCTGTGTCTCATTATCAGTAGAAATCAGATATTTTTGTATCTCCTTGGGCTATCTTTGTTATTTGTGATGATAAAAATTAAATTCATTACTGTATATTATTTAATGTTAATGAATAAGCTTATATTACATTTAATAACAGTGATTCCACACTAATAATGATTGTATAGTTGACCTTCTTGTTTCTTTTTTCCTACAAATTTAAAAATGTGATTCCAGGGCCTGGAGAAATGGCCTAGTGGATAAGAGTGTTGATTGCTCTTGCAGAGGACCTGGGTTCAATCTCCAGTACCCACACGGCTGCTGAGAACTGTCTTTAACTCCAGTTCCAGGGGAATCCGACACCCTCTTCTCACCTCCGCGGCATTGCACGACACGTGTGCACAAACCTACATGCAGACAGTGCATTCATACATATACAAAAATAAAAATAAAATAAAAAAATGTGATTCCAAAAGATCTGTAACTTCGCTGAACCCTCAAAGTGGAAGATAATACAAAGAGTATAGTATTTGTAACATATAGTTTCCAAGTACTCAAAAGTGTTCACACTATGAAAAACAGAATTATTTGATCTTCTGAAGCCAAGATTGAATGCTTTAAAATATGCATTAGAATATCAAAATGAATAAATATAGAACAATGGGCACAGAAAAAAACATTTTAAAAAGAAAAATTTTGGCTGTGCTGGGCTAGAGAGATGGCTCAGTGGTTAAGAACACTGATTACTCTTGGAGAGGACCCAAGTTTGATTTCCAGCACCCACATGGCTGCTAGCAACCACCTTATCTACATCTCTAGTTTGAGGTAATCCAATACCTCTTCTGACCTCTGTGGGCATTGAACACACTTACAGGTGCACATACATACATGTAAACAATATACTCAGACACATAAAATAAAAACAATAAATAAAAAGTGTGTTCGTGTTACATGCTGGCATGTACTCATGTGTATCCTGGTGTAAATGTCCCTGGATGTACCTTCAGAGACAAGAAACCAATATTAAATGTCTTCCTCTATAGCTCTCTGTTTTTTGGAGACAAACCCTTTCACTGAACCTGAAGTTTGCTGCTTTGGCTACACTACCTGAACAGTAGACTTGCTTCTGCCTTTCCACCTTAGAGCTACAGGTGGGTTCCACCAGCTTCGTACCTGCTATGGTTATATAGATGCTCATGCTTGTCCAAGTGCTTCAACCACTGACCCATCTCCTCTGTTCTCTCCATTACATTTTAAGTTTGAAAGCTCTTATATTACTGTAAGAAAATATCCTAAGCTAGGTAACATTGACAAATACATTGTTCAGTGTGCTCGAGAGCTTCAGTTATCAATGCCACCTACATGGGATGAGAAAACCACAACAGGGGAATTCCATCTATTGGATGAGGCTATGGGCATGTCTGTGCGCCATTATTTTGATTCTTGTGTGTTGTGGAAGGACACCCCTCAATGTAGATTTTGTCACACCTAGGCTTGTGTCCTGAGCCGTATAAGAAAGGAAAAGGAGCAAACCAGGAAAAGTAAGCCAATAACCAATGTTCCTCTGTGGTTTCTGCTTCTGTTCCTGCCTCCAGTTCCTACCTTCCCTTAGGTTCCTGCTCTGATCTCCCTCAGTGGTGGACAGTCAGTTGGAAGAGTAAGTAGGATGCAATAAACCTTTTCCTCCCTACTTGAAAGGGTTGGGGTTTTATCACAGCAATAGACAGTAACCAGGACACTTGAGAGTCACACGTTTGAAGACAGAAAACCCAATGATCATTGCAATTAAACTAGTGAGCTATCATTCTAAAACTGTGTGACAAGAAAGAGCAACCTCATGATTCCACAAGAGTTGCTTTAACATCTGCCAAAAACAATGGATTCTGAAACCTAATGACCCATCATTGGGCTCCGATTCTTAAATATCCCACCACATTTTAACCATACCAGGGACCAAGATCTAACACGAGAGCCTCTGAAGACACATGGCACAACCAAATCAAGGACCCTTTGCTCATTGTTTTTCTGAGCTATATTTATCTGGATTTTTCTTGTTTTTCAGTATGAACATTTTTAGTAGTTTTGTATTATTGAAGTATTATTGAGTAGAGATACTGCAGTATACAAAGAATAGATATAAGAAGAGAAATGGAGTCTGTTTTACTTACCATGAAACTCACAAGACAGAATATTTCAGTTTACTTGTTCAGAAGACACAAATACAAATTCACCCTTTCACTCTCTAACCAGGTAGAGACACTTATAGTTAATGTTCAGAGTGCAATTCATAGATAAATTCAGGCATATTTGAGCTCATAAGATGCAGTTTAGGATAACTAATATTCTGGGTGCCTATATGCTCTTTTTCTTGCATCTTGAAATATTTTCATAAGAATAAGCTTCCTGTTTTTGCATACAATCATGATAGTCCTGTTGCTTTTAAAATTAAACACCATTTATTAATCAGTTTACTTTAAATCTGCCTGAAGGACAAAATATTTGTCAAAATACCACAAAAAGAGATTATATATGAGTCAGTGAAATGTTGAAACATACATAAAAAGGGTAATCATTGTCAAAATATTTATCAAGTGGAAAACAATGCCTTTCGGCATAAATATTAACAGTGGTTAGGAAGACAGTTATTACTCAAATGGCTAAGGAAATTATAACCATATTTATTTTTTTAATTTTATGTGTATGAGTGTATTGCTTGCATATATGTAAATACACTTGTGCAGAGCAAAGCCCACAGAGATCACATGAGGGTGTCAGATACCCTGGGATTGCAGTTTAGGATGGTTGTTAGTGACTCTGTGTGTGTGTGTGTGTGTGTGTGTGTGTGTGTGTGCTGAGAACTGACCGAAGGCCTCTGAAAGAGCAACCCATTCTCTTAATTGCTGAGCCATCTTTCCAGCCACAAAAATACCTATTTTTAATTATGTTGATTAAGTTGGCTATGCTGAGAAAGTTGGGATCACAGTTAGTATAGTTATAAACACAATATTTTATTGTGGGGTCAGATAAATCCAATATGGTTGAGTATAAGAGGGCTGGCCTTTTACTATGAAAACCTAGAAGGCCAGCAGGAGATGGGAGCCACTCCCACTCATCATATTGGACATCAGACACCTGCAGCTCAGCCCCCAGGGGAGCATAGCTTGAAGTATAGCATTCCTAAACTTATCCCTCCTGAGGCATGTCTGCCCTGTCCTCTGGAGGCAAATGGCACAAGCCATAAGCTTATCTCAGGGTTTACCTTACTCCTGCCATAAAATACAGCCTTGCAGAATGCATGTAGGCTTCCCCTCTGTCCCACCAACCTCCTCGTCAAAGAGCCCAACAAAACTATATAAGTGCTTAAAACACCTGCAATATCTTTTCCAGCTGCGCCTCTTCTCCTCAGTGGTCTTTTTAAGCAACAGACTCTTCCACAAGACAGTCTATCTGCAGTCAGCTCTAAGCAGCTCAGCATCTGTAGAGAAGTTCCCTTTACCACATCCATCTCCTGCCAAACTGAAGGCTGCTGCAGGCCACTGAGTTCCCTGATGTCCAGAGGGGCTGGGTGGGACGGGATGGAGGATGTGGCAGCTTTCTCTGTTCTCCTCCTCCTGCCAGGGAAGGCAGGACCCACTGCCAAGAGCCCTCTGATACTCCTTCACTTTGAGAAATTGGAATTTTTGTCTCTGGTGCACGTAAAGCAGAATCTTCCCGACACCAGTATGTGGCTTTTTTTTTTTTTCCACCACAATGGATCTGAAAGGACTGAGGTTTTCCAACTGTTTCTAGCATTTGCCAGCTCCTGTGCCTGGACTGATTTGAGTACTTTTTTTTTTCTTCCCTGAGCCATTTACCCTTCTACTTCTCCTTCCTGTCTTTCAGCACCCCTGGATGAATGGATTTTTGTCATTCTAACTGTTGTATTTTGTGAACTTGTTACTGTTGTTCTTCTGTGAAGCACATACGTGGGGTGGGAGGTGAAGGAGCATCCCTGTTGCTCAGCTCGCTCCCTCTACAGCCATCACTGTCTTGTCTCCTTGTAACTCAGGTTAGGTTTTGGTCACTCTGCTCTCCTGCAAAAAGGAGGAAAAACAAAAAAAGGAGCCTGAAGAGATGGGACAGGAGAGACCTCACAGCCAGACTGGCTGGGTTTTAAAGATTAATTTTCTTTCTTTCCCTTGGAGGGGGAAAAAGTTTTTTTTCACTGGTACATTTAAAGTTCTCCAACATGGGGAGGTACCAGTTCTGGACAAGTGCCACTGCAGTATAGAGTGCTCAGAGAATCTGATCTTTTAAACTCTGGAAGATGAGAATTTACTGTTGGTCACTGCCGGGTCTGATTGATATTTCAATGGAATATTGGGTGCTGCAAATAAGAACTGAAGGGGTAAACATAGTAAACCTATTACACCTGTGATTGATGTTTTTCTGTCATTTTAAGAGATTAAATATGGGGTGGGAGGACAAATGTCAAAACCTTGTACAATTTTAAAATATCACAATTAAACGTGAGCTGGTTTCCCATAAGAAACAAACAAACAAACAAAAAACACCTGCAATAAATGAGTTTTGTTTTCTAATGCAACTCCTAGACCTTTCTTCTGTCCTTTGATCCCCCTCACTTCCCTCCTTGAGGCCGCTTGCAGTACCACAGCCAGGCAAGACTGCCTTTTTGCAAAAGTCAGTCTCCTCTTTCTACCATGTAGATATCAAACTGGCTGCTCCTAGTTGGCGGCAAGTGCCCCTAACTGATAAGTCATTTCAACAGTCCACAAATCTTATAGTTTATAGCTTTAAAATAGCCAGTATGAAAGCAATAAGATTTATCCAAATGGAAATTAAAAACAGCTAAGGAAATCATGAGGGGAAAAGACTTTGTTTCATTATATATCAAAATAATTTCATAAATTCATTATATGCTTTGAGGAAATGGCACCACCATGGACAAATGTCACCTAGGGTAGGGAGGTTAGAAGCTAGGGCTCATGGAGAGTTCTATGATGGTTACCGTTATGTATCGCGGAAAATGTAGAAAATACTGACTCATCCATGAATGTCAACAAGGAAGAAGTGATGAAAGAGCAGAGAAAAGAACACCACATTACACTGTTCACAAAATATCATTTTTTGATCGCCTGAATGTGAAATTCAGGACAGCTACACTTTGCATGGATAATACTAAACAACTCATCAGATTAGTATCAATGGAATTTTAAGAACCACATAACATCTTACAACTTTATCAGTTTAATAATACCTAAATCACAGTATAATGTGGAAAATCATCCCACATATAGGTAGTTGGTTTTTATAATACGCAGAGTCTATAAAAGACCTCAGTTAAGAATACAAAGAAGAATGTAGACCAGTAAGGAGGACCTTCAAAGAAATTACCAAACCACTTAGACAGCTAGTTGAGAATACAGAGTGCTTAATTCTGTTCAGATTAACAAGGAAAGTAGAGTTTTGATTTCTGTACTTCTCAAAGGAAAAGATCTATGTGGTGTGATTTTTATCAATTATGTAAATGATTTACAGTCTTATTATTTTTTTCCTGTATATAAAATTAAATGAAGGAAATTCTCTTGAACTGTGTCTCCTCTGAATTAACTGCCCCCTTTTCATATAGACTGTTTATCTATATAAGTGCTAATAGCAATGGACTGATGGATAGACCTAAACTATAATTCCAAATTGATTGATTTAATTTTAATTGTATGTATATGAGTGTTTTACCTGAATGTATGTAAGTGTACCACATGAATGCAATGCTCGTAGAGGCTAGAGAGGGTCAGCTCCCTTAGAACTTGAGTTTCAGATAATTATCAGCTGTTATGTGTGTGCTGGGAACTGAACCCAGGTCCTCTGCAGGAGCAGCCACTGCTCTTAATTATTGAAACATCTCTCCAGCCACAATTTCAAATTTACTTCTAATATGTATGGATCTATGTAGCAAAAATCTGTGCAGGTTAAAAAGCAGTTATAACATTCCAAGTTTTACTGGGTGTGTTGTCTGGTGGCTGGCTGTAATTTTGGTACCTGGAAGGCTGAGGCAGGTTATTAAGTTTGAGGCCAGTAATCAAATCACATTTATAAACATATAAAACTCTCAAAAATACAAACCAATCAGCAGGGCATAGTGGGGCACGCCTTTAATCCTAGCACTTGGGAGGTAGAGGCAGGTGGATCTTTGTGAGTTCAAGGTCAGCCTGGTCTACAGACTGAGTTCCAGAACACCTGGGGCTACAGGGAGACCCTGTCTCAAAAAAACCAAAAAAATACAAATCAATCAATCAATCAATCAATCAATCAATCAATCAATAAAATTTTAAGTGTCCAAAGGAAAAAAGGAACAAACAAAAAGTCAACTTTAGACCTGATTCATTTCTCATTTCTTCTATTATGTCTAGCCCTCACCTCTTTCAGATTCATCAATGGACAATCAAACTACCATATACCATTGGATTCTTGTGACTTTCTGTGCATTCACTTGGTCCCCAATTCCCTCACAAACAGACAAAGAAAAAGAAAGAAAATATGTGCTGGGATGGTAGGCATTGATCCTATAGGTAGAAATGAGTCCTGCATGTCCAACTTGTACAGTGTGATGGCTAATCATTATTTTCATTGAACCTGATCCAGGCAATCATATGGGAATACTTCAAAAACCTATAATCCATTAAATTTGAAAACCTAAGAGAAATGAATGTCTAAAATCCTGGGAAGCAACAAAGTTTAACCAAGAAGAGATTGACAGTTTAAACAGAGACATAATATTTGAGGAAACTGAAGATATATTTAAAAACCTGCCAACTTAAGAAAGCCCTGGTCCAGAGGTTTCACAGCAGAATTCTATAAAACATTTAAAGAGGTCCTACAACCATTGCTACTCAAACTGCTCAGAAGGACACAAAAAGAGGGAATTCTCCCAAACTCCTTCTATGAAGCCAGCGTCACTCTAATACCAAAACCAGGCAAAGATACAAGCAAAAAAGAAATCTATAGATCCATCTCATTAATGAACATAGATGCAAAAATTCTCAGCAAAATATTGAAAATTGCATACAGACCCACATCAAAAAGATCATCCATCATGATCAAGTTGGATTCATATCAGAGATGCAGAGATGGTTCAACATACATAAATCAATAAATATCATAAAAGACGTAAATGCGCTGAAAGAAAAAAAAACACATGGTTATCTCAATTGATGTTGAAAAAGCCTTTGATAAGATCTAGCATCCCTTCATGTTTAAAGTCCTAGAGAGAATAAGACTGAAGGGAACATTCCTCAACATGATCAAAGTCATATATAGCAAGACCACTGTGAACATCATCCTAAATGAAGTAAAATTGGAACCATTTCCCTTAAAGGTGGGAACCTGACAAGGCTGCCTCTTATCACCATCCTCAACATAGTGCTTGAAACACTTGCTATGGCAATAAGACAGAAGAAGGAAATTAAAGGAGAACTAATTGAAAAAGAAGAAATTGCTATCCCCTTTTGCAGATGATATGATAGTTTACCTAAGGGACTAAAAATGACCAGAAAACTTCTAGAAATGATTAAGAGTTTAAGGAGACTTTAGTATTATATTTGTTTCTGAATATAGAATAATCTTTTTCACAGTTCCTATGTCTATTAGCCAATTAAAGAGGCAGTTTTACTGGTTTTATAAGAGATTACCTCTATAACAGTTGGCTCCAATTTACAGTAGAGAACGACCTCATCATCATCATATTCCTCCTTGTTCTATGAAGGGGAGGTAAGAAAGTCTCTCATATTAAAACTTTGTGGCACCTAAATGGTAAGTTTTGTTAGGACTCATTATAAATAGTTGTTACAAGTAGGATCCACAGAGGGGTTTGATGCTTGTAGCAATCTGGAGCTTTTCTTCCTTTCAATGTTCAGAGGGGCCAACCTTTCTGCTGGCACTTCCTGGTACATCCTACACAATGCAAAGCTGTGTCTTTTCTTTCTCAGCCATTGAGTTGGTTACGTTTTGACCTGTGGGAACATACAAATCCTTTCCCATAGATAGTTTTAAGATTTAAATTGCAAAGTTTTTGACAAACAGGTTTCATATATATCTGTTTCCCCCTTTTTATTTTAAGTATTTATTTTTTGACACATGAGTCTCAAAAAGGCAGTTGTAGCACATATGCCTATAGGCAGGAATCAAGGCGCAGATTTCATCAGATTCACCCAAGCTGTTTTGGGTGACTGTATGTCATTAACTTGGGAAGCGAACTTAATTCCTTAAGTTAAATCATCCTACAGGTAAAAGAGAATGTTACAAGATGATACTGTACAACAGAAAGTTTATAGAGAATATTTGTATGTGCCAATTCCAAAATTATTGTTATACAGATTTTAAGTAAAACAAATGTGGTCAACAACAATTTATATTTCCAATTAACTCAGATTCATTGTCATTTTTATCAAAACCTTTAACACAGGAGAGCAGTTATATCAGCAATGGATTATTGTACCAAGGAGATGTTGGCCAGGAGATCCAAACCCTCCAAAATGGAAAGGCTTCTTGCCTGTAAACTGGGATACCTGCAAGAAGAGAGGTGATAAGGCCTTGCTGTCAAAGACCTGATATAAGCATGGGAAAGATGTATTGAGACCACACTTGCAAGTGTACAGTTGGTCTCTGGAATACCAGAGAGTGTTACCAAAGGTCACTAAACCAATAAAGCAAATATAGGTCTCCTTGAGTCAAGCAAGACTCCTCCGTCAGCACCAGCTACACCTCACCTGCCTGGAAATACTGTGCAGCAGTGGCAGCCATATGTCTGTATATCCCAAATCTAATTGGCTATTAGCTCTCTCCTTGGAGGAATAACCCACGGCTGATGCCACAAGCTTACATCCTCTAATGGTTAGGAGATGTTATAAGCCACAATAAAGACCCTGTTCATATTTAACAGACAAGAAAAAAAAAATGCAATTCATGGATTAACATACCCATCCAAATATCTGTGTCTAAACAAAAGTAACCTACCCACAACAATTTAGTACTGTTAAATACCTATCTCAGGTAACTGCTTGTGCTTCATTAGTTAGGATTGAAGGTTATTCATGGACAGTAAAGACCCTGCAATTTTTACAGAAAAAAAAAATATAATCCATGGATTAACATAACCAAAAATGTGTCTATGCTAAAGTAAACTACAGAAACCAATTTGTACTGTTTAAATGCCTGTATATCAAATTGCTTATGCTTCATTAGTAAGATCAAAGGTTTATTCCGGACAAACTGTCAGCCATGAAAGGCACAGCCAGAATTGACCAAGAGTCCAAGTCAACAGCTAGAGAAAGTCGACTGTTTTGCCTCTCGTCCGCTTGTGCCCTTTTCTAATCCTAGGGAACAGTCTACAGAAGAGGGATGGTTAGTAGCATGTTAGTGCTGTGTATTGGGGTGAAGGTGAACTACAACAAAATCGACGGACACGTAGATTTGATCAACTTGATTGTACATCAAGCCCCCCCCCCAGCTGGATGGATTGACCCTTGGGCTGGTGGGTTTGGGCACAACGAGCTTGCAAATTGGTTTTTTACATGAAGGAGGCTTGTACTCATAAATTATTTCCTTATTGTTAAACAATGAAAACACTAAAGAAGAGGAAAAAAGAACATGATTTGGCTAGTAGCAAGGTAGAGTGGATCTGGAGGAGATATCGGGGGGGTTGAAGAGGATCAAAATTTTTGTATGAACTATTCAAGCTTTAATAAAATATTATTTAAAAGAAAACATCAATAATTTTTTAAAAAGCATAAAATAGAACAATGATTAAGAGGTTTTGGTACAAGTGAGGGCTACAAAATTAGCTAGAAAAATCAGTAGCCTTTCTTTTACAACAACAATAAACAAATGGAGAAGGAATATAAAAAAAAAAAAAAAAAAAAAAAAAAAAAAAAAAAAAAAAAAAAAAAAAACCTAACCAAAGATACCAAAGATCTCTACACAAAAATTTTTAACAACCCCCGAAAGAGAGGAGATTGCACATGACACCAAAAAGATGAACAGACCTCCCATGCTCATGGGTTGGGAAAATCATAGAGTAAAAAAGTCCATTTACCCAAACTCTTGTATACAAAGTCAAAATTGCCTCCCAATCAAACATCCCTCTAAGTTTTAACAGACTTGAGGAAAAAACACGCCCTTACATCATATGGTAAAACAAAAGACCCGAATAGCTAAAGCACCCCTGAGTGAAAAATGCAATTGGGGGGATTGCTCTACCAGGACTTTAAAAAAAAAACTAATTACAGGGCCATAATAAAAAAGACAGCCTGGTACTGGCACCGAACTAGACTCGTTGACCAATGGACAAAATTGAAGATCCAATTGAAGCTCCTACATTTCAGTCCCTCATATTTGACAAGGGTCAAAAAAAAAAAAAAAAAACCTCAAGGGAGGAAGGATAACATCTTCAGCAAATGGTGCTGGCAAAATTGGATCACCATTTGTAGAAGAACAAAATGTAGCCCTTACAAAGTGGATCAAAGATTTCAATCTGAAGCCCGAAACCCTGGGAGACAGAAGAAAAAGAAGAAAAAGTTGGCAACAACCTACAAGATATAGGCTTAGGAAAAGAATTTCTTTTCTTTCTTTCTTTCTTTCTTTCTTTCTTTCTTTCTTTCTTTCTTTCTTTCTTTCTTTCTTTCTTTCTTTCTTTCTTTCTTTCTTTCGTCTTTTCAAGACAAGGTGTCCTGAAACCCCGGCTGGTCTTGAACTCACAGAGATCCTCCTGCCTCTGCCTCCCAAGTGCTAGGATTAAAGGCATGCAACACCACGCCCTGGGGAAAAGACTTTCTAAATCAGACAGCAACCTCACAGGAAATAAGGGCAACAGCTGAAAAGTGGGACCTCATCAAACTCAAAAGCTTCTATACAGCAAAAGAAACAATCAAGAAAATGAAGAGATTTCCAGTGATACATCTGACAGAGCATTAATGTCAAGAATATATAAACTACTCAAAAAGCAAAGAAGAAAACAAATGACTTACTCAAAAGACAGAGAAAAGAGGTGAACAGAGACTTCACCAGTGAGGAATTAAAGATGGCTGAGAAACATCTTAAAAAGTGTTCAACATCATTAATAATTAAGGAAATGCAAATTAAAAACACTCTCATATATCATCTCACTCCAATATGCTGGCTAAGATCAAGAAATCAAAAAACACCAAATGCTGGAGAGGTTGTGGGGAAAGGGGAACACTCATCTATTGTTGGTGGGAATGTAAACTTGTACAACCACTATAGAAAGCAGTGTGGAGATCCCTTGAAAGACTCAAAATGAGCTTACCATCTGACCCAGTTATACCAGTCTTAGGTATATACCCACAAGACTCATCCTACTGCAAAGATACATGCATATCCATGTTTATTGCAGCTCTCTTCACAGTAGTGAAGAGCCAGAACCAACGCAAATGCCCCTCAACAAATAAGTATATGACAAAAATATGGTACATCTACACAATGGAGTTTTATGTAGAGGTATAAAGATGACATCATGAACTTTGCAGGTAAATATATGGAACTAGAAGCCATTATGCTCAGTGAAGTAACACAGTCCCAGAAAAACAATCGGCGAATGGTTTCCCTCATTTGTGGATGCTAACACCAAATCCCCCTCTGAACAGCAAGCTGAACAACATTATTGTTATATTTCTGTTTATCTGAAAGCACCTATGTTGTTATAATGTAAGTCTCTCAACGGGCCCTAGAATCCACCCACCACTTATTTTCAGACTCTGTAATTACTGTATATTGGTGGAAAGTATGTATCCATATTTTAGTGTAATATAAAATCAATGGAGGAAAATGTGACACAGATCTTAAGGGAACAATCATAGACATACTCAAAGAAATCAAGGAATATAAAAAACAAATCAAAGTATTAAAGGGAGAGAACTACGAACACCAGAAGGAAATGGAAATGCTGAAAAAAATCTCAGGCTGAAATGAAAAAGGAAACCAAAAAACTAAAAGGAGAGAATGGCCAACTCCTGAAGGGAATGGAAATACTAATGGAATCTGAGGCCGAAATGAAAACGGACATTGAACACTCATTCAGTCAACAGGAAAGGGCAGGAGAAAGCCTCAGTAAAACAAAGGATCAAGCAGAAAATAGAATATAAAGTCTAGAAGATAACATGGAAGTACTGAAGAGCTCAAGCAAATACTATGAAAATCAAGAGTGGAATAACCAGGAAGGGACACCATGAAGAGACCTAACCTCTGCATCATAGGTATAGAAGGAGAAGAATCCCAGGATAATGATATGGAACAGATCTTCAACAGAATTATCAAAGAAAATTTCTCCAAAATGAAAAAAGACACATCCATACAAATACGAGAAGCGCATACAACACCAAATAGACACGACCAGAAAATAAACTCCCCACACAATATCATAATCAAAATGTTAGATGGTACAAACAAAGAATACTGAAAGCCACAAGAGAAAAACAGAAAGTTATATATGAAGGAAAACCCATCAGAAATACAGCTGCCTTTTCAATGCAAATGATGAAAGAAAGAAGAGCTTGGATCAAAGTATTCCGAGGACCAATTGACTAAAGATTCCGACCGAGGTTACTTTACCCATAAAAAAATGTCAATTAAAATTGAACGAGGAAAGAAAATCTTCCATGTCATATCAAGATGAAAGAATACATGTCCAGTGAACCAACCCTCCAGGAAATTCTCAGATCAACTCAGAGGACAGAGGAAAGGAAGAGCTATCATTAAGTGGCAAGAGAGAGTAATTAATGAAGGGAAAAATCACACAAATACAAACATAGACCAAAAATGCAAACAAAAAATAAACTGAAGGGAAGCAATATACACCTCTCAATATTAACCCTAAGTATTAATGGACTGAACTCCCCAATCAAGAGACACAAACTGGGAGAAGGGATAAGAAACTGATTACATCTCTTTATTGTCTACAAGAAACACACCTCACATTCAAGGACAAGCATCATCATGAGCTGAAAGGATGGAAAAAAATATTTGAAGCAAGTGGTACCAAAAAGCAAGTGGGAGATGTTATTTTAATATCAGTCAAAATAGATTTCAAAGGAAAACTAATCAGAAGAGGTGAAGAGGGCCACTACATCCTTATCAAACGATGAATCAACCACGAAGATCTCACAATCATAAATATATGTGCACCAAACTCTGGTGTACTGAATTTCATAAACACAATCCTGCAGGACTTCAAGGCACCAATCAATCCCAACACACTAATAGTGGGAGTCTTCAATACCCTACTGAGCCCTTTGGACATGTAAACTGGAGAAAGAATAAACAGAGAGACATCTGAACTGAATAATATGATACACCAAATGGACCTAATAGACACCTACTGAATATTCCACCCAAACACCAAAGAATATACTTTCTACTCAGCACCCCATGGAACATTCTCCAAAATCAACCATATACTGGACACAGAGCAATCCTCAGCAAATACAAAAATAATTGAAATAATTTCATACATCTTATCAGAATACAGTGCAATAAAGCTTAACATCAACACCAGAAAGAGCCCTACTAGCTACAAGAACACATGGAGAATAAACAACACACTACCGAATAACAATTGGGTCAAAGGAGAAAAAAAGAAATAACACCATTCTTGGCAGTAAATGAAAGGGATGACACAACACAGCAAAACCTATGGGACACCTTAAAAGCAGTCCTGAGAGGGAAATTCATAGCCCTAAGTGCCTGCATTAAGAAAACACAAAGAACACAAACAAATGGCCTAACACTGCAACTAAAAACACTTGGGAGGCAACAACAAATGAATCCTAAACCTGGCAGACAGGATGAAATAACAAAAATCAGAGCAGAAATCAATGAAACAGAAACAAAGAAAACAGTACAAAAAATCAATAAATCCAAGAGCTGGTTCTTTGAAAGGATAAACAAGATAGATAGACCTTTAGCTCAGGTGACCAAAAGAAAGAAAGAACAATTCCAAATCAACAAAATTAGAGGTGAAAAGGGAAACATAACAACAGATAGCAAAAAGATTCATACAATCACATTGGAATACTTCAAAAACCTATACTGCACTAAATTTGAAAACCTAAGAGAAATGGATGAATACTTGAAATCATGGAATCCACCAAAACTGAACCAGGAAAAGATTGACAGCTTAACTAGACCCAAAATAAAGGAGGAAACTGAAGCTGTGATAAAAAAAAAAAAAACAACTCCTTACTAAAATATAGCCCAGATTCAGATGTATTCAAGGCAGAATTCTATAAGACATTTAAAGAAGAATTACAGCCACTACTACTCAAATTATTTAAGAGGATAGAAACAGAAGGAAATCTCTCAAATTCCTTCTAAGAAGCCAACATCATTCTAATACCAAAACCAGCCAAAGATGCATACACAAAAGAAAACTATAGATCCATTTCATTAATGAACACAGATGCAAAAATTCTTAACGAAATACTTTCAAACCATATACAAGCACACATCAAAAAGATCATCCACCATGACCAAGTTGGATTCGTACCAGAGATCCAAGGATGTGTAAACATACGTAAATCAATAAACATCATAAAGCACATAAACAGATTGAAAGACAAAAATCACATTGTCATCTCAATCAATGTGGAAAAGGCCTTCAAAAAAATTCACCATGCATTCATGTTTAAAGTCCTGGAGGGAACTAGAATGGAGGGAACATTCTTCAACATAATTAAAGCCATATACAACAAACCCCCAGCCAACATCATCCTAAATGGGGAAAAACTAGGAGCATTCCCCTTAAAGTCAGGAACCTGGCAAGGCTGCCACCCATCCCCACTTCTTTTCAATATAGTGCCTGAAATGCTTGTGAGAGCAATAAGACATGAAAAGGAAATTACAGGAGTACTAATTGGAAAAGAGGAGGTCAAACATTCTGTTTTTGCAGATGACATGATAGTTTACCTAAGGGATGCCAAATCTCAACTAGAAAACTCCTAGAAACTATTTAAAAGTTTGGTAAAGTGTCAGGTTACAAAATTAATCTAGAAAAATTGGTAGCCTTTCTTTATGTCAATAACAAGCAATTGAAGAAGGAATACAAGGAGACTTTTCCACTCCAAAAAAAATAAAGTATCTGGGAACAAACCTGTCCCAATACTCTAAAAATTTCTACAATAAAAATTTTAAATCCCTAAAGGATATTGAGGAAGATACCAGAAGATGGAAAGACTTCCCATGCTCATGGATTGGAAGAATTAACATAGTAAAAATGAACATCCTGCCCAATGTAATATACAGATTCAATGCAATCCCAATAAAATCCCCACAAGCTTCTTCACAGACAAAAAAAAAAAAAAAAAAACCCAAACATCCTAAAGTTCATATGGAAAAACCAAATACCCTGGATGGACAAAGCAACCCAGAGCAAAAAGAGCAATTCAGACTTCAAACTATATTACATGGCTATAATCATAAAAACAGCCTGGCATTGGCACAAAAAACAGACCCATAGATCAACAGAACAAAATTACATATCCAAATTTAAGCACATGCAACTTTAGCTATCTCATATTTGACAAAGGGGCCAAAAAGACTCAATGGAGGAAAGTCAGCATCTTCAGCAAATGCTGTTGGCAAAACTGGATCACCATTTGTAGAAGAATAAAATTAAAACCCTATTTTTCACCCTGTACAAAAATCAATGCCAAATAGATCAAAGACCTCAATGTGAAAACTCAAACTCTGAAAATGATAGAAGAAAATCTATCATTGTCTGGTAATAACCTACAAGACATAGACGTAGGAAAAGAGTTTCTACAACAGTCATCAGCTGCATAAAAAATAACATCAACAATTGACAAATGGGACCTCATTAAACTCAAGAGCTTCTGTACAGTGAAAGAAACAATCAAAGAGGTGAAGACAAAACCCACAGAGTGAGAGAAAACCTTGGCCAGTGATACATCTGATAGAGCATTAACATACAGAGTATATAAACTACTCATAAAACACATGATGAAGAAAACAAGTGACCCACTCAAAAGATGGAATAAAGAGCTGAACAGAGACTTCAAATATGAACAAGTAAAGATGGCAGAGAAACATCTTAAAAAGTGTTCAGTGTTGCTAATAATTAATAATTTAGGAAATGCAATTAAAATACCTTAAGATTTCATCTTACTCTGATAAGACTAGCTATGACCAAGAAAATCAAGGATACCATATTCTGGAGAGGTTGTGGGGAAAGGGGAACACTTATCCACTGCTGGTGGGAATGTAAACTCATGAAACCCCTGTGGAAATCAGTGTGAAGAACTCTCATGAAACTGAAAATGAGCCTTCCACCTGACCCAGTCATACCACTTCTGTGTATATAGCCACAGGACACATCCTATTGCAGAGATACATGCATATCTATGTTTATTGCAGCTCTCTTCACAATAGCTTAGAGCTGGAAGCAACCCAGTGTCCCTCAACCAACAAGTGGATAGAGAAAATGTGGTATATCTACACAATGGAATTCTATGCAGTGGTAAAGAAAGATGTCATCATGAACTTTGCAGGTAAATGGATGGAAGTAGATGTGAGGGACTCTAGGTTCTGGGACCTGGATGACCACTCTGATAAAGGACATGAACAACCAACTTGAAGGAAGGCTGACAAAGTTTTATCCTGAATCTTAAGCTTATATATCTCTCTTGCAGAGGTTTATTAATTAAAGAACAATTGTTTATGTGGCAGAGAAAAGCTTCAGGAGATAAACAGAATTCAAGGATTGGTAGACCTAGCTGTTAAAGTAAACAGGGAATATAGTGATATTGGGTTTTAGCAATAAAATGATTAATGATTCCTGTGTTTACATTCCAAGTACAAACATTAAAGAGCAGGCCTTCTGCCTATCTCTCCAGGCTTCTTCCAAGCCTTATACCATTCAAGCACAGACATTCATCCACCAAAAATGGCCAATCATCCAACATTAGAAGCCATTGTGCTAAATGAAGCAACACAGTCCCCCCCCCAAACAAACGAAGTATAGTTTCCCTCACTTGTGGATGCTATCAAGAATTCTCTCTTTAGAAGGCAAACTGAATAATTCTTTTTTGATTTCTTTGTTTATTAGTAAATATAATATCTGCTGTTACTCATCAACGTCCTTTGAAATGTAGGAAAGTAAAATTACATCATATTTATCTAAAAAAAAAGAAAAGTAAAAAGAAAAAAATAACATTGCATTATAACAAGATATATATTTTCAATTATGTTTTAAAATTATTTCTCTGATACAGAAATGCAATTTTCTTTATCCTGAGCATCTGTTAAGCAAATTTTCCCAAGTGGCTTATTCTAGTCTTTTATAAGATTTTGATTTTTCTCTTATATGATTAGTATTGTCAATAAATAATATTTTTTATTTTTTGAAAAACTTTATAGAACATTATTTTCATAACATGTGTTTTTTAAAAAAGACTCAGAGAAAGATATAAGATATGTATGGTGGAATGCATGAACTCAGGTGGCATGGTGAGGGGCATGAAAAGGGGAAGAGTCAAAATTGGACTGAGAAATATTGTATGATTTGTACAAAACTTCAATAAAAATATTAAAAAATGAAAATAATAAAATACTGAAAAATTTAAAAATATAGAAAGTATCCTATTCATAAGACACACACTAAAACACATATAATAGTTTGGATTTTCTTAAACTAATTAATAATCAAGGGCATCCTCCCCACCCCCATATACTCACAGGCCAACATGATCTAAACAATTCTTATTGAATATGCTCTTCCTTGATGATTTTACATTTTGTTAAATTGACTTTACAAATCACACATGATACATCATCACCCTAAGAAATACTTAGAGACAAAAGAGAATGTAGCCATACTCCAAATCACTCTGATCAAGGAGAAATTTTAGTTGATGGATTCATAATAAACTGAAGAGGTATCTTTCATGTAAAACCAATTTGCAAGCAGTTGTGCCCAAACCCACACAGCTCATGGGTCCCACCATCCCGCAGGGGGGGGCTTGTATGTTCAATCAAGTTGATCAAATGAGTGTCCGGTCTATATTGTTGTAGTTTCACCATTCATTCCAATCGCAGCCCTTACATTCTACCGCGCGCCCTCTTCTGCAGATTGTTGCCTAGGCTTAGAAAAGGAGCACAGGTGGATGAGAAGCAAAATAGTCTACTTTCTCTGGAGCTGTTGCTTTGGTCTCTAGTTAATTCTGGCTGTTTTCTTTCATGGGCTGACAGCTTGTCCAGGCATAACCTTTTGATCCTACTAATGAAGCACACGCAATTAGATATATAGGATGCTTGTACTCACAAATTATCGCTTATTGTTAAAAAAAATGAAAACAAAACAAACAAAAAAACAGAGAAAGATGCAGAAAAGTTATGGCAGAATGCATGATCTGGATGAGTAGGGGTGGGGTGGGGAGAAGGGAAAGGGATACGTGCCTGAACTGAGTTGGAAAATGATGTATGAAATAAACAAAGCATCAATAAAATAAATAAATAAATAAATAATTAAAAAAATAAAAAAAGCTAAAAAATTAAAAAACAACAAAAAAAAACTGAAGAGGTATCGAAAGAATCACGTTTCAAAGTTAAATGACATTTGTGGAAAAGAAATTATTACATGATTATCTGTAATGTTCCTGGTTCTCCCAGGCAATGCCCAAGGGTATGTACTGTTTTATTTTACTTTTCGTTTGGAGACAGTGTACACTAAGCACCCCACCTTGGTCTCAGACCCTGATCTAGCCCATGGTTGCCTAGAACTTTGGATCTTTCTCCTCAGCATCCTGAGTGCTGGGATCACAGATGTGTCATATAACTGCCAAGACTGAAATATGCATTAATATGGATAGTTTATACCCTTACAGTTTATAGCCCCTTATATTTTATAGATTAAACAAATATTACATTTTCTTCTATTTATTTCTTTTTTGAGTCAGGGTCTCCCTGTAGCTCCAGCTGTCCTGGAACTCACTCTGTAGAACAGGCTGGCCTTGAACTCATAGAGATCCACCTGCCTCTACCTCCCAAGTGCTAGGATTAAAGGTATGCAACACCACACCTGGAGAAAAGATTACTTTTTAAAATTTATTTATTTTTTATGTGTATGAGTGTACTGTCTGTATGTAGGTTGGTGCACCCGTGTTGTGCAATGCCATGGAGGTCAGAAGAGGGCATCAGATTCCCCTGGAACTGGAGTTAAAGACAGTTCTTATCTGCCATTTGGGTGGTGGGAATTGTACCTGGGTCGTCTGCAAGAGCGGTCAGTGCTCTTAACCACTGAGCTACCTCTCCAACCCCAGAATATATTACTTTTTAAAAAAGAATTGAAATTTAATAGGAAAATTGGGATTTAACAAATCAAATCACATTAATTTTTAGTGGTGGCAAATCATTCCATTTCTCATACACGTATAAGTCTTGAATGAAAACATTTGTGTGAAAGCATAGAAAATGTCACTGGCTCCTTTTGTTAACATTCTCACACATTGTTTAGGTAAATAAGGTCTGCATCTTCCATCATCCAACTTACACCACTGTAGAAATGTTCTATGATTCATTGCAATCATCATTAACACTATGAACACAAATATTTACCTCTGTGATAATGTGCATATCATAAAGCCTATGTCTCATGGCTGGGCTGGCTTGTTGGCAAAAACTCTTGCTGGCCAAGTGCAAGGATCAGAAATTAAATCTCTAGCACCCACATGAAAGCCAGGCAGGTGGTGACATCCCTGCTTATAATATTAGCTCTCCAGTTGTGGAGACAGGGGATTCTGAGAGCAATATGGATAAGTAGATGAATCCAGAAGCTCTGGGGTTCAGGATATACACTGTCTCAGCAAGTAAAATAGAGTGATCAAGGGAAACACCCAGCATCAAACACTGGACTTCACAGGCACAGATGCGCTTGCATATATTTATACTTGTGCACTCACATGCATGGGAATATGTAACAAACACATTACATGAACAAAAAATAAAAGATTACACATATACATACACAAAAATTAATGAATTTAAATTAAATTATTAAAGAAAAAGAGCCATGTCTGGCCTTTCATCATTCAAGGGAAAGTCTGCGTGGTTCATCCCTGTATGCAAGATGTGATCGGTACACACACTTCCCTCTTTGTGTGACCATCATTAAGGCTACAATAAAGAAGCTGCTGTTCCTCATTACCAGTGGGATTTAACACACAGAGCTGGCAATTGAGCTACATACAGGGAAAATCGCTTTCAACTTAAGCTCCTGATCTTGGCAATTTAGAAATCTTCCTGATAAAATGTAACTGATGGTTGTGGTTTGAAGCAGCATAAAAATAGGTTGATTTTAGGTTTGAATTGTTACTCAAGTGATTCTCTTGAAGGATTTAATATTGATTTAGCCTGAAGTGGTTGCTATTCTGAACATTGTTTTATTAAAACTGAATGCTTTCCCTGTCAGACTCAATAATTTAAATCAAAACTTTTATTCTCCCTAATCATATATGTATGTCTATATAAATGTGTGTGGATATTTTTGAAAATTGGAAGTTCTGTCACATACAATAGAGACAATAATATGTTCAGAAATTCCTATTTCTCAGTAGATATCTCTAAATAAGAAGCATTAAATATTAATGATAAATTTTATGAAACTTAGTTTAAAAAATTATTTTTACAAGTGAAATTTGCTTCAAGTTAAATTAGATGATATCTGAACCTGGAGACATGGCTCAGCAGTTAAGGGCACTGGCTGTTCTTAAAGAGGACTGGATTTGGATTCCCAGTTCCCACATGGCAGTTAACAACCATCTACAACTCCAATTCCAGTTCTAGGGGAATCCAATGCTCCCTCTGACCTCCAAGGCCACTGGAGGTCAACCCAGATGCATTCCATACATGCAGGCAATACAATCTTATACATACAATAAAAATAATAATATATTTTACAATAGATGATACCAGAATATTATAATTTAGAATCCTCTAGAAAATATTTCAGTTCTACATTAAAAAATTAGAAACAATTACCTGGAGGTAACTGTCAGAAAATATATGAGTTGTATGATGATTCTATATTCACCCATTGCCTATATTATAATGTAACAAAGCAGCAGAAACAATAAAATCTGCAAATGAGCTTTAAATAGCTAAAATTGAAAAAGAACTTCAGCCACTCCCAAATGAACAATTGTTTCTACTTCGAGCTTTATGCTGTTGGAATATTAGTGCATACATTATTTTAAAAATATTTTCTTATATGTTATGTCAATTCCTTAGTTAGTATATAATTTTAAAGTATAGAATATGTTATTTTGAATTTAGACTTTTGTTACCATAGTTATAGAGACCCATTAATAGGAACTTCTGGTCAAGAGAATAACAACCTACTGACTGAGTGTGCACCTAACATTCTGATTGGGTTGGGTTAGTCATCCAGCCTAGGTACCATCCCTAGAAATGGGAGTTCACCTTAATCCTTGCTAAGGAGCTATGCAGGATAATTGGGGCTTTAAGGAGAGAGTGAACTTTCTTTTCCTGCTCCCCTCCTCTGGTGCAGTAGCTTATTTGACAGGGGCATGCAGCTTCTTAAGTCTACATGTTGTTTGACATTCTTCAATAAAGCGTAACCTTTCATTTTCTTCCATCTCTTTATGATTTTCCTAATACTGTATTTCCCCAACATGTTTAAGCCTCCTTACTCTTTCTCTAAAGCTTCTCCACCATGTGGCTGCTAGTCTACATGCGTCTCACCTCCATACCAGCTTTCAATACTATGTCTTTTTTCTTGTTTCTTTCCTCCAGTCTCCTCAGGGTAGCTTACAGCTTATCTCCTCTAATGGGTTTTTAAAACATCACTAAATTAAATTGTCCTTAAGCTTTTGTTACAGAGACATCTTAATTTTTTTATTAATAAGATGAAGACTTTCATGAAATTATATGTTTTTCCCCTTCTATCACCTTGAAAACATAATGTACATAAAGTCATACAGTACAGGTGAAACAAATGTAATTGAAAAATAGAGTGTGGGAGACATGCCTGAAATAACAGCACATGGGAGACTGAAACAGAAAGATGACCAGTAACAAGCCAGATCCATCTACGGTAGAGTTCAAGTCAGAACTGTGCTGTAAGGTCCTGTCAGAAAGATAAAGAACAAATAAATGAAATGAAAAGCAAAACAATCAATGCAGAGTATCCATGTTACCTATTTTCATTTTACTTTATCTTTGTTTCCTTATTTTTCCCTCTTTTTGAGACAGGATCTAGCTGGACTGGAACTCATTATATAGACCAGACTCATTACAAACCAGGACCACACAGACATCATCTGTCTGTCTCTGCTTCCCAAGTGCTGGGAGTAAATGAATGCACTGCCAGGCCCCAGCTCAAAGCCATATTCTTAAATCCATTTTTAAAAAGTCTTTACTGAATAATTCCCCTTTTTTTGCTTTCTTTTGTAGTAAATATAAACCCCTATTTTACTCATCAACTTGCTATATAATGTAGGAATGTAAAGTAATATTTTTTTTTCTTAACCTGCATACAACTCTACTGTCAAAATGTGAATCTCTAAGCATGTTTTGGGATTAAACTATAATTTATTGTCAGACATCATAATTTTGGTATATGTGGGCCATGAATATATGCATATAATATGGGGCATGAATATATGCATATTATGTGGGGCATGAATATATGCATATTTTAGAGTGAAACAAATTGAAAGGAACAACGACACCAAAAAAAGACTAGGTCAAAGAACTGACTGTAACTGTAAACTTCTTCCCCAAACAGTAAACTTCTGCATTGAAAATTTTTGAAAAGACTAGAAAAAGATGAAAGACATGTATGGTAGAATGCATGAGCTCTGGCAGTGTTGGGGACAAGGAAGGGGGAATGGCTCTAAATTTGATTTAAAAATTTGTATGAAATACACAAAACTTCAATTTAAAATTAGTTTTGAATAAAAAATGAATAAAAATTATACACTTCGTCTTCAAGTTATATTAATATTTGATAGATTTGATAGCAAGTTGGGGGGTTACAACTTGATTCTAATGTATTAGTGACTTCAGGTCAGATTTACAGACACTGTTAGAGGAAAGTTTAATTATATCTCTGTGAGAAAAGCAATTAGAATCTTAAAAAACAGGAAGTGTAGTATTACAGTACAAAAGTCCCCTGTAAGAAAGCAGATCAGGAGAATAAGAATCTTAGGCCTACATATCCCTAATGAACAAAGATGAAAAAATTCTCAAGAAAATGCATTCAAACCACATATAGACACACATGAAAATATCATCCACCACAAACATGTTGGCTTTATTCTAGAGATGCCAGGATTATCAAGATATGTGTCAGTGAATGTAACAAATAGTAAATGAACTTAAAGACAAAAAATAGGGAAATCTCAATAGATGCAGAAAAGGCCTTTGACAAAATTCTACATATATTTATGATAAAAGTCCTAGAAGCAATTGGACTGGAGGGGACATAACTCAATGTGATTAAAGCTGTATACTACAAACCCACTGCCAACATAATTCTAAACAGAGAAAAACTGGAAACATTTCTCCTAAAATCAGGAACCAGTCAAAGCCTTCCACTGTTTCTACTCCTTTTCAATATAGTGCTTGAAAATCTTACTAGAAATATAATAAAACAAGAGCAGAAATTAAAAGGGTTCTAGTTAGAAAAAAGAGGCCAAATTTTCTTTATTTTCAGATGCATTATGCATAAGATATTCCATATTCCACCCAAAACTTCTAGAAATAATCAATGCTTTCAGATAATGGCCAGATACAAAATCAATTTACAAAAATCAGTAGTCTTTCTATTAAATAAAAGAAATAGTTCATGAAAACACTTTCATTCAAAATAGCTTCAAAGGCTCCTATGAATAAACCTAAACAAAGGCATTAAAGGTCTTTACAATGAAAATTTAAAGTCTTTGAAAAAAAAGATTGAGGAAGACACAGGGAGTAATAAACTTCCTATACTCACACATTGGTAGAATTAATATTCTGAAAATGACCACCCTACCAAAAACAATTCATAAATTCAACGCAATCCCAAATCAAATGTCTCATGTTATTCTTCAAAGGAATAGGAATTGAGAATTATGTCAGAATATGCAACTTTACCTGAGGAACTACTGTCAGCTACCACTGCAGGGTGCAGAGAGTTGGTCTTCTTTAAAGAAGTGACTAGAGATATTGACTAGGCTCCAGTAGATGAACTCACACTTAAGGGTACTTGGGGATACAAGTTGGCTTTATAGGCATCAGCATATATGACAAAATGCATGAAATCTGTTTCACAGAGCAGAAGAGTTACAGGTAGGGGAAGCGATCTATATATGATCCAGATGTATTGTATGAAGAGTGGAAAAATGGAATCTTAACTTCTCAGTTTTTTTTCCAGATCAGTTACCTGCTCAGGACCACCCCTAGGTAAGCAATTTTACCTTGAGAAATGTTAATGAGATGGCCAGAATACCTGGTGCATTGATGTGATGGTGACCTTTCCTTGCCAAGAATCCCTCCCTGCCTTTTAGTGAAGTTCCTGTAGATACTGGTGGTCACAGACATGGATTCTTTATAACTCTGTTTGCTTTTCTGAATTCCTCAGAAAAGCATAATCTCTCCTTTTCTTTTCATATATCTTTTCTCATCTTACTTTTGTTATGTGTATGAGTATACTGTCTGCATGTAGGTTGGTGCACCCATGTCGTGCAATGCAGTGGAGGTCAGAAGAGGGTATCAGATTCCCCTAGAACTGGAGTTAAAGACTCAAGAGCAGTCGGTGCTCTCAACCGCTGAGCCATCTCTCCAGCCCATCTTCCTTTCTAAAACATCCTTCCCATCAATGCCCCATGGCTACCAGTCTATGTGTCTGTCTGACCTCTGTGTGAGGTTGAAACAAGTTTCCCTTCTTTATAGCTGTCATTACTTTCCCTCCTCCATTTTCCTCCTCAAAGAAGTTGCTGAGATTCGTGAGATGCCTACCCTGAGCATTTATACGTAAATTCTAATACAATTGTTCTAAAGTGTCCGTTTGAGTCCACTCTTAAATTGTTTTATAAATAAGGCTATGGACCCTAGGAAGAAACTCTGTTTCTTCTCTGTACCATCTTGGCAAATACAATGGGATCTCAAAAACCTAATAACATTTGTTTGGTGCCACGGAGATTCTTGTTCCCAGTGCATAGGCATTTGGAAGATAAGCAGGTAAGCTGCTTTTTCTTGTTTGCAGCTTTTGAGGCCATAAACCCCTGCCTCTCTGAAAGAAGAAAAAAAAAATGAAATGACCATTTCGTCTTCTCTCTAGGGCTTTTCAGGCTTTTGATTTTCTCCACGTTGGTTCTCTCCAAGAACCTGGAAGTCTTTGATTTAGGTCTGAGGAAGAGAAGAAAATTCAGAGGCCATTCAGAAGGTTTCTTCCCAAGCTGTAGGTCATAAAGTTGGACACCAAGTACCTCTTAGACCACATGGTCCAAAGGCAGCTGCTTTTCTATCAGACAGAAGGAATAAACAAATGAAGGAGATAAAGTTGATACAAACTAGAAAGGAAAAAGACAAGGTATCCTCATTTGTAGATGATATAATTCTGCCTATAAAAGACCCTAAAGAATCCACAAAAAAAATTTTAGGGCTAATAAACACATTAATCAGCATAGCAAGATAGAAAATTAACACAAAAATAATTACATTTATTATATACCAACAACAAACATACAGTGAAAGAAAACATGGAAATGATCCCATATGTGATAGCCCCCAAAACTGTAAAATATCTTGGATAAATCTAAACAGGGAAGTAAAGACATTATATAATGGGAAATTCAATACATTGAAGAAAGTAATGGAAGATAACAGAAGATGGAAAGATATCACGTATACATGGATCAATAGGCATTATATTATGAAAAATCACCAATCACAAAAACAATTTACAAATTTAGTGAAATTTCTACTAAAATCCCAGCACAATTCTTCCCAGGAATTGAAAAACCGATCTCATGTTTTATATGGGAACACAAACACGCTATGCTTTCGTTTTTGTGACATACTCCTTTCGAATCTGGAGCTCACCTGCATGCCTGTAAGAGTGTATCTTAAGTTAACTGATGTGTGAAATCTCATACTGTTGTTGGTACAATTTCCTGGGCTGAGATTCTAGACTGCACTCATGGAGCTACGCACAAGCATTCAACATTCTCTTCTTCCTGATTTCAGAGCAATATGTCCAGCTGCTTCAAGCTCCAGCTCCATGACTTATCTGCCATCATTGAAAGTACCCGGGGACTGCGAGGCAAAATAAACCCTTCCTTCCTAAATTGCTTTTGTCAGTCAATTTTCTGAAACCAATTGAAAATTACCTACAGAATTCGGAATCTAATAATTTTCCTTCCTTTTCATAAACACTATCCCACTGAGGTCATGTGATTGCAGATCAGCTCCTGCTGGTGGGTAGGTTTCCTGTGTGTTCTGTTCTCAGAGTGAATTAAAGATAAGGGGAGAGGAGCTGGAGAGATGGCCTAGCGGTTAAGAGCGCCGAATGCTCTTACAGAGGACCCGGGTTCGATCCCCAGCACCTACATTTGCAGCTGAGAACCGTTTGTAACTTCAATTCCAGGAGAACTCCAGTTCCAGGGTATTCCGACACCCCCTTCTGACCTCCGTGGCATTGCATGACAGGGGTGCACAGACCTACATGCAGGCAGTACATTCGTACACATAAATAAATAAAATATTGAATATTTTTTTAAAAAGATAAGGGGAGAAATGGTTGTACTAATCGTCTAAATGGGGCAAATCCAGTAAGATTCACTTTCCTAAAGCACATTTTCCACTTACATATCTCCTTTATCTCTCATCAGGATATGTTGCTTCTCCAGGAAAATAGGCTCATTATAGGCACCAACGCGTGTGGCCATTTTTGTGAAAGATCTCTGGGCTGGGGCTGCACTGAGCAAGGACTTCAGAAAGTGTCCCTGGGCTTGTTTCAAACAATAAATGCTGGTGTCTGTCAATGAGTTGCGCTTATTAGTGCATTTTATTCATGCACTATCAAAGGCAGAAAGTACAAGTCAGAGCCTGAGGCACCTTAAGCTGGGCTGCTGTTTTGTGTTGAAAATCATTTTATATGTCCAGAAAATTCCATAGGGAGTTTGGGTGGCCATAGCATGATCCCTGATATGACTTTGTCAATCCTTCCAGGATATTCTTTGCTAATATGTACTCTCTTATTACTCATCCTATTCAGAGATGTGAATCATATCTTCTCTTGTATTCAGGGTAAAAAAGGACAAGTCAATAATCAGTTAACCAACAGTTTAATTCTATCTCTTTCACTATCTGGTGGTAGCATGTGTCACAGTCGCTTTCATTTTCTGTATTGACATGACTATGAAGCATGTTTGCAGTAGCAGTAAGTGGGCAGGAGTCAGTTCTGAAATAATGTGCAGCAGAAAATTTGGGAAGAATTAATTTGTCCATATCTTTCCAGGAAAATCTTGTTTACTGAAAGGATTAAAAAAAAAAAAACTACCTGATACTATAAATCTACAATTCTGTGTTTACCTCCTGCTCTTCTGGGGACCTGTCATACTTTCTCCCTCCTCCTGTGATGTCATCGGCCCCTTTATCATTGTCACCTCAATATTACAGTCTAAAATAGGGAATTATAGCTCTTAAACTAAATAATACCCTGTAGAGTGTTTGCTATGTGCTATGTTGCCCTTTCTTTGTGCCAAATTTTGCTTGTAGAAAATTTTCAACAAGCATTGGGGCTAGAAACATACCTCCGTGTTAGAGTACTCGCCTAGGTGCCAGAAGCCCTGAGTTTAGTCTCCAACATACTAACACCACATCAATAAATATATACATATTATCATTATTACTTAGCATGGTGTTTAAAGTCTGTATCCTAACATTTTGGGGGCTGAGGTAGGATTACTCTGTTCCAGGCCAGGGATTCTAAGTTCTATAGTGGTTCTAAGCTATCCTGATCTGCAGAGTGAGACTTTGTCTAAATGGATCAAAGGTAAACTAACTAAAATATGAGGAAAGGAATAGAAAGTAAACATAAAAACCTAATGGAATGTGTTATGTACACTGTTCTCCCTATCATCTCTAACTCAAAGACCTAAAATTGTTCTCTGAATGTCTTACCTTGTATATTTTCCTAACATATCTATCATCAATTTATCTGACTTCCTATTTGTTTAAAAGCACATAACTGAGGGCTGGAAATGTAATTCAGTGGTTAAAACCACTGGCTGTTCTTCAGAAGACCCAGGTTCAAATAGCAGAATTTTCATGGTGGTTAACATCTGTCCATAACTCTATTTCCAGGGATTCCAACACCTTCTTCTGTCCTCTGTGGGCACTGCATGACATGGGTGCACTTACACACATTCAGCCATACACTCATACACATAAATTAAAAATAAAGTAATTTTTAAAAAGCACATTACTGAGATTATTTCACATCTTGACTTTTAATTCTAATAATATATCATTGGCACATTCAGTTACATAAATACACATCATATTTCTGAATGGCTATGCTTTATCACATTATGTCCATATAACCCAATTATTTGCCTACTAGAATATTAATTGAGTTTTACCTTGTCTATATCATTTTATTAAAGCTACACCACATTTACATCTACACATTGTATTTGGGAAAATATGTAGGAATAAAATATCTGGATTAAAAGTACGTGCATTTTCACTATTTTTTCTCCATATCATATCCAATAATAGTTTGTAAAATTGGAGAAGTTATGTCATATGGCTGAAAATTATTGTCACTGCAGAAATGAAGAATACATCACTAGCTAGCAGCAATTGCTCTAGTTTCAGAATAACTGCATTTAAACCCCAATTTTGCAATTCGGTAGTTGAATGTTTCTAGGCAAGATATTTAAACATCTTTCCATAGCTGTCTCATTTATTAAATAGATGTGTGTAATAATGTTTCTCTGGTAGGTTCTTTTAAGCATTTAATGAGATCATCATCGTGAAAAATGTTTAGAACTCTATCCAATATGTAATGAGTCCTCAGTAAATGTTAACAGCAACAGCCACATCATCATAGTCCAATGTTCATCTGCATCATGCCCCAAAAGACTGTCCAATCACACCTAAGGGCTCTGCATGAGTTATGAATGTTACTTTATCCTGTTAAATAATAGTTTTGATTTAGTGCCTGGAGCTTGAGCAGGTTTTATATTAAGTTGTATATCCATGTCAAGGGAATCCTGAGAGCATATGGCTGCTAATTGGGCTTGATAATGATAAAGGATGACTGTTTAAGAGGTCAGTTTTCACCCTTCTAGAGGTTATACGATTTCATAAACACAGGAAAAACATAACTCCCTAAGACACGGCAGTCAGCTATGGTACTGTACAGTCAGGATATGACTACTGACAGTATTTAGCATGCTGGCATTGCTGCTAAGCTGTGGTTGTAGAATTGCTGCAAAACTTCCATCACTGACAACACAGTGAAATATTGATGGAGTAATTAGTTTTCTGCACCATATGTTCTGATTTTTGCATAGAGTTATTATGCAGTCAAGATTCCTGGGCAGATGATTAGAAGAGCAGGAATAACAGCAAGATGTGTTGATTTTACTGGAGTAAGCTTTTGCCTTCTACAACATGAACCAAAATGACGCATGCTGGTTTCTGATGGCAACACTCACTGTTGATGCAATGGATGGGTTCTCAAGGAAAATATCTACCTGGCAGAGAAGATAGAAACTGAACACCCTTTAATCTTTGTGCTTTTTTTCACCCTTATTCACAGCTTACTTGATAGCTGATGTGACAAATAATCACTAAATACCTACAGCAAGCTATGGTTATGTACTAAGAGTAAAGGACAGCCATAAATCACTCTTATAATTTACAGAAACAATTCTCATTTGTATAAGTATTTAATGACATAATTGTGTAATATATTGCAAAATGTCCTGAATACTTGTCCTTTTTGCTTTTATCAAACCTTTTTCTCTGGAGCTTTTAGTGGAGCTACAGGGAATCAGGAGATGAAGAATTCACATCTCCCAGCAGGACTCTGTAGTATCACTCAGAAGACAGAGCAAAGAAACTGAACTGAACACAGAAACCAAGTAAGTAGCAATTTAGCACAAGAAATTAAAGGGCGTTTAAACAAAGAGATGAGCACAATTTTTCTTTTTCTCTTTCAAGCATCTCCAATATCAAAATCTATGCCAGAGATCACAACAGGGGGCCAATATGTACCATTTATTATTATCTTGAAAAACAAATGATAGCTTATTCTGTCTGCAACTTGTTTCCTTTCTCTTTTGCTCTTTCAGAAATATAGAATGATAGACATCTTATCTCACAATTACAGTGTTAATGCTATTCCATTCCTTACAGAGAGCATTCCAATAGGCTCCACTCCTTCAGAGAAAGTTCAGGATACATCTGACTTAATTTTATGAAACATACAAGGGGGTTCCTGATTTTTAAAATTTGCATGCAGTATTATATTAGAGACACCCACATTTTTTAGATTGGGAATGGGAGAAGACTAGGAAAAGAAGACAAGCTGGAATTTGAGGCTAGTCAATAACTATGTTACAATGAACCTCCTTTCTGAGGGACCCCTCTAGCCTGGTGGGTTGACCTCTGTCATGACTCATCCACATACCTCTGCTCCTGATACCACATAAAGGCACATCTACATTTCTCTAAGTTAAAACAACTTACTGTCTCTCAGAGGAACTCAGAGCACATATTGCCTTGTCTTCTCTCAGTAATTGACTGTGAACTGTGTACAAAATACACTCCTTCCTATGCCAATTTGCTTTGCTGCTGTGGCATTTATTACAGCAACAGAAAAGCAAACTAGTACACCTAGGATATGGAGAAATTATTTTCCTCTGGGGACAATATTCATGATATTATACTCCTTCTAAGTCAGCCAGATAGAGAGCATGGGCCTATTATCAGTGGAGAATCATTCATTGTTTAACTTAATCACAGATGTGACATCTTATCACCATTGCACTAGTTTAGTTCCAAGCTTCACCCACCTTCAAGAGTAGGGAAAACAGTCATGCTGAAGTATTATGGAGATTCTAGGTGGAATTACCTGCGAGATAATGGCAACATGCAACACATGAAGAGAGAATATGTACTACGGTGAAGAAGAAAATACCATTGCTCTTTCTGAAAGAATCACCTTAAATTATGATCCCTGCTGTTGGATCTTCAGAGTACCAGAAGATTTATAAAGAAGGATGGATTTAGTAATCCAGTATAGCCTGAAAGTTTGAGCTTTCTCCAGTTCCTAAGTTTTTATTCTCATCCTTGGTAGGATGACATTTTGCAGTTGATCCTTTAGAAAAGAAGAAGAATGCTTCTCAGAAGAGAAACAGAGATCAGAAGGTTGGAATTTCAGCTGTGTGGAGACACAGAAAGTAGACTGCAAGTCTGGAAGACAGCCATCTAAAAACTCAGCATCTGCTGGTACTTTGGTCTTGAACTTCAGACTCCAGAACTCAGAAATGCCACCCAAGTTACAGCATTGTGTATGATAGCCCGAGCCGACTAATATATAACCTATATATTTTTTATTTGTGCTGTCAAAATTTAGGTTAAAATCTCTATACTGTTTGTATATGAACTGATAAACTGAATTTTAGCTGTTATTTAGTATGAAGCAGTAGATTTAAACAATTTAGGGATCAATTTCCTGAAAAGTTGTTTTTAATTAAGAAAAACTTATGCTTTATAGAACAATTTACATCAAACACGTTTTCCCCAGCCTCTATCAAAATATGAAAGTGACTGGATAGACTTAATTTCCCTCCAGAAGGATTACTGCACTAGACTTTTAACGAGAACATATGTGCTGCATGTAAAAATGTCTCATCTGCATGGTAGTGCCAGCTGCATATTTAAATGACAAAAAAGTGGTAAACAGAATATGAGTAATTGGAATCACAGGAAGAGGTACCAGAAGACAGAAGAGTACTGAACAAGATTTACAGAGCATCACAGATGAACACAAATAGGAACTATTCAGAAAAAGCATTTATTTTCAGGATTATAACTCAAACGGAGTCAATAATTATTTAGGGAAACAAGTAGCTTTAAGGGATGTATTATGTACTAAAATGTAAAGTAACTAGTGATTTATATTGCCGCTGACTAAGCCTCATTCGTGTGCATATCCATTTATTTATTTTCCCCACTCTCATTAAATGAATGCCCATGGCCTTCAAGCTGTGAAAAGGGGTTGGAGGGTGTACAGAAATACATGCAGCCTGACTTATAGATATGATGCACTGAGGTATTTTAACGCGTTCATATAAATATGTGTATTTTATACTAACTTTTTAAATGAATGGATATAGACTGTTAATAGTAAACACGGAGGGAATGTTTTGGATATTTCATTGTAGGCCATCTTGATGAATTCCTAACCACATCTGAAGATTTCAATGAATGAGAATCTTTGTAATTTTTGTTACCATTTATTTTTTTTATTTCTGTGTGATGTATATTTATGTGTTATGTTTGAAAGTGTATGTGTGTCTGTGTGTGTGTCTGTGTGTCTCTGTGTGTGTGTCTGTGTGTGTGTGTGTGTGTGTGTAAACTGGAGGTTGCCATCAGGATACTTCCTCAATCAATCTCCAACTTATGTGTGGAACAGGTTCTTTATTTTTTTTTATTGTATAATAGTTTTATTTTTCTCATTTACTATTTTTACATTTTTATGTACAAAATTTTTTTATCTGAGTAAAAATAGAAAATAACTGTTTTATATAAAATTACAAAAAAACACAAAGAAATACATAATTGTTATTATGGTAGTATAAGTGTCTTTATTTCAAGAGTAATAATGTACGCAAAAGTTCTCCTTCCTTTTACAAAAGATTGAGAATACTTTTTTCAGGAATGAATGAAATAGTGAGGTATCAATATGTTTATAGCCTATAGTTCTGGAGACATTAAGTCAGTCACAGGTTTGTTTTGCCATTAGGAATTTTAAACAATTTTTCTGCTATTTCAAGGATACACTAGTTATTTACAAAAGGCAGTAACAGGGCTGGAGAGATGGTTCAGCGGTTAAAAGTGCCAACTGCTCTTGCAGAGGACACAGGTTCGATTTCCAGCACCAACATGGAGGCTAAGACCCATCTTTAACTCCAGTTCCAGGGTAATCCAACGCCCTCTTCTGATCTCTGAGGTATTGCACGACACTGGTGCACCAACCTACCTGCAGACAGTACAGTCATACACATAAAAATAATAAATAAATAAACAAAACACAGTAACATAAATGGTAAATGTAGTGAATTGCAAACATCGCCAAAAATGTTTGGAGTACAACTCCTAAAAGGAGATATCATAATTAAATATCACCCATTAATCTGGGGAGAAAACAACTGATTGTTTCTTCCTAATTTATTTACATGGCTTGACACCAAAATGAATATGATCTGTTGATTCATGTGGAGATCAACCACCCATAGCCACTCTGCCTACTTGGTTGGATTATTCCACTGCCAACACCAATTTTCAGACTTCAGGCTAGCAATACATATATAAAAATTAGCTCAGGAACAGGTTCTTTCAATGACCCAAAGCCCAATGATTTGGGTAGAATGGCTGATCAGAAATATCTTGGCATCTGCCTGTCTTCGACCCTCGCTCCCAGTGCTGGGCTTATAGGGGCATGTCCCTGGTTATGGATTTTATATGAGGGATGGGGATCAGAACTCAGGTCCTCATGCAAACACAGTAAGAATTTTAACCACTGAGCCAATTCTCTGTTGCAATTTTCTGGAAAGTTTCTTAGATAACCTAATATCTGAGAATCCAGACTACTGAGGAGATTGATAATCTTAGTGCTTTGAAAACCCATTATGGTGTATTTCTTACTGGGATCTGAGAAGCTATTTAACAATAAAAGTTTTTCTTCCCAAATTAACAACATACAGTCAATGATAAACAGATTGGGTAAATTTAATGAAAATTTACACCTTTAGTCCTGCCTATAGGTATGTGTACTACAACTGCCTTTTTGAGATTCATGGGTCAAAAGATAAAAACCTAAAATCAAAAAGGGGGATACAGTTATATATTAAACCTTTTGTCAAATTCTTCAATTTAAATCTTAAAACTAACTATGGGAAAAGATCTGCATGTTTCCACAGGTCAAAACGTCACCAACCTAATGGCTGAGAAAGAAAAGATACAGCTTTGCATTGTGCAGGATGTACCAAGAAATACCAGCAGAGAAGTTGGCCCATCTAAACATTAAAAGGAAGAAAAGCCTCAGACTGCTACAGGCATCAAACATCTCTGTGGATCCTACTTGTAACAACTGTTTATAATGAATCCTAATTAACTTTACCTCCCAGGTGCCACAAAGTTTTAATATGAGAGACTTTCTTACTTCCTTTTCATAGAACAAAGAAAAACATGATGGTAATGAAGTCATTCCCTAACTGTAAATTAGAGCCAACTCTTAAAGACGTAATCTCTTATAAAACTGGTATAACTGCTTTCTTTAATTGACTGATAGACATAGGAACTGTGAAAGGATAATTCTCTATTCAGAGCCAAATATAATACTAAAGTCTTTATAAGCTGTTCAATTAAGCAAAATATATTAATGCAGGAGAGCTCTGATATCAGCAATGTATTATTCTGCCAAGGAGATGTTGGCCAGGAAGGATGCAAGCCCCCCCCCCAAAAAAAAAGGTAAAGGCTTCTTGTCTGTAAACTGGGATACCTGCAAGAAGAGAGGCAGTAAGGCCCTGCTGCTGAAGACCTGGTGTAAGCATGGGAAAGATGTATTGAGACCACACTTGCAAGTGTACAGTTGGTCTCTGGAATGCCAGAGAGTGTTACCAAAGGCCACTAAATCAGTAAAGCAAATATTGGTCTCCTTGAGTCAAGCAAGACTCCTCCATCAGCATTAGCTATACCTCACCTGCCTGGAAATACTGTGCAGCAGTAGCAGCCCTATGTCTGTATATCCCAAATCCAATTGGCTAGTAGCTCTCTCCTTGGAGGAATAATTCACGGCTGATGCCACAAGCTTATGTTATCTAGTGGTTAGGATATTTTATAAGGCACAGTAAGACCTTGTCATCTTTTACAGAAAAACTATAGTTCATGGATTAGCATACCACCCAAACATCTGTGTCTATACCAATGTAACCTACCATAATAATTAGTACTATTTAAATGCCTGTGTATCTAATTGCTTGTGCTTCATTAGTAGGATTGAAAGGTTATTCCTGGATAAACTGCCAACCCATGAAAGGAAACAGCCTGAACTGACCAGAGTCCAAAAGGTCATCTCCAGAGAAAGTGGATTGTTTTGCTTCTTGCCCACTTGCCCCCTTTATAAAGCATAGGGAACAATCTGTGGAAGAGGGGGCATGGTTGAATGTAAAGGCTGCAATTGGGGTGAATTGTGAAACTACAGCAATATAGACTGGACACTTATTTGATCAGCATGATTGTACATAAAAGTCCCTCCAGCTGGATGATGGGAGCCTTGGGCTGTGTGTGTTTAGGCATGGCTGCTTGCACATTGGTTTTACATGAAGGATGCTTGTATTCATTACTTATTACTTATTGTTAAAAAATCAAATAATAAAAAAATAAAAGTTTTAATGAGCACAGGTTAGTGAAAGAAAATAAGTTTTAAATGGTTCTTATTTTATGTTTATGAGTGCATTCCCTGTACATATGTAAGTACAGTACTTGTAAGAGTCAGAAGAAAATTGAACTGGAGTTAAATATAATTACGAGATGCCATGTGTGTGTTGGAAACTGAACATGGATATGCATTTTTTCCTCCTAGGGATTAAAATATTCTTTGTTATCAAAGAAATGAAGATAAAAGTGTTGGTGTTTGATGTGAAATTTCCCAATTTTCATTGCACAGACAGTATTTCATTATTTGAATATATTAGCTTAACTAGCACCTCCATTAAGTTAATCAGAAAGAGTTCTGTCTACAGTACCTATAGTTTCATGATAGACCATTCCTTTGCCATCTAGCAAGGTACTGTGGCCAAAAGCAGAGAAGGAAGCTGGGCACGGTGGTGCGGTGGTGCATGCCTTTAATCCTAGCATTTGGGAAGCAGAGGCAGGCCTCTGTGAATTCAAGGCCAGCTTGGGCTACAGAGTGAGACCCTGTCTCAAAAAAGACCCCAAAAAAGGAAAGAAGGAAAAATGAAATATGAAACAATAACTCTTGCAGGAACATGGATGGAACCTGGGAAGCATTATGCTATATTATTTGCATAATTTAAAGTTATTCTGCATTTAAATATTTGGGGAAATACTTATGCTGTATTATTTGCATAATTTAAAGTTATTCTGCATTTAAATATTTGGGGAAATACTGAGTTCAAGCCAAACTCAAAAACAATAATTTCATGTGTTCTTTCATAAGCAGAGCCTAAATTTCAATCTTTACAGTGTGTATGTGTGTGTTATGAAAATAGCAAAAAAGCAATGTTAAGAAGGTCTTAAAGGATGAGAATAGCAGGAGACATGAAAATAGTACAGAGATTTGGGGCCCTTTAGGGTGTAGGCAGGAACATGAGGGATGAAGATTAATAAGAGAAGTAGAGAAATGTCACAGTGAAATAAATGCTTTGTCTGCTAATTCAAAAGAAAGTAATCAAAAATTTACTAGTGAAATGTATAGCTATCAGGTAATACAGTAAAGAACATACAGATCTGTTATCACTGAACTTATGCCAATTATAGATATGATATATTTACATGAGTATGTGCTTTTATCAGGCATTGCTTACCATATTTTATAATTGTCCCAATTACAAAGCTAGTATTTTTCCCTATCAGGTGAATTTTTGTCTAATAATTTTCTAATTAAGTACATTTTCCTGACACACTTTTATTAAATTCATATTATTTTTTTTCTATAAGCATTTCTCAATATATAACTCTGAGCAAAATAAATTGATTCCTATAATTTTCTTGGACATTTTAGGAGGAAGGTTATTGCTACATGATGAATGACATCAATTGATGCCCAAGCCATTTCGGAAATTCTTCCACATCATTATTCCTCATGATTGCCAGACAGCTGTCACAGTTGTGTTAAATGCGAAAGGATGTCTTTATACTTTCAGACACTGAGTTTATGGTGAATCATACTCTTCCAACATTATAGCACTGGAAGAAAGAGAAAACAAGAAAAAAAATCAAAACATTATAATTCCCCCAAGTCGTAAGTAATTATAAATTATCTGCATGAATTAATTTGTAAAATATTTTAAGAATGAATTCTCATATTACAGTCACTCTCCTATATAATTATATTTTAGATATGTGATTGCTTAGTATGAAAATTAATTTTACTGTGAATTTTATTTTACTGACTATAAACCACTAGTTGATATCGATAGTTTTACTAATAAAATTATAGTTTAAAATAACTACATTGAGATGCAATCACTAATGTGGATATAATATTAAAATAAAATATAATAATAAAATAAAAATATCTCTTCACTTTAGTGTGATCAAAGATATTACTAGAAACAGAGTAATTGCATACCAGTAGACTGGTGTTACCTTTGACTGATGAGAGCACGAAGCTTCATCTTTCCAGGTGACTATACCAGACAGTGTCCATTTTTGTTTGTTACTAATAGTATTGCTTTAATACTGGGTAGCAATAACCCTGAAATGAAATACTTCTAGAATCATATGTATCTAGTCAGATTGTAGATCTAGTTGCTACAAAGTAATGGGAATGAAGAGAAATTGGTTTCTCTTTCATGCTAAAATTTAAAGTACGAAGAGTTTTTCTGCCTCCTCTCTTCTGCAATGATCCCTGAGCCTTGGGTTGGTGAGGTTGAATATGGGTCCTCTCCAGGGATATGCAGTCCACAGTCTGCAATCTCTACACTTTGACAAGTTGCAGTATTCTTTGTTCATCACCATGTGTTGAATGAGGAAACTTCACTGGTTGTGGGTTGAAAGATGTATTTGAAATCAGTCTCACCCTTGTACCATGAGTTCCTTGAAGTTAAGTGGAGAGATTCCACAGTAGACACACTACTTAGACACTTGGTGCGCGACCAGTTTTAGACGAGGCCAAAAAATTGTAAGAGTGAGGGGTGGTACATGATTAGAAGAAACTTGCTCATATGAACTTACAGCAATGTGACAGCATGCACTAGACCCAAGCAAACTAATTCAGACAAAAACCAAGATAAAGCTGGGGAAGTCAGAAGGATGCCCCCAGAACCTTAGCTGAGGACTATTGGTAGCTGATCACTACTGAGTGAGGGAAAGTTCATCTTCTTTTAGGGAATGATTTGAGGCAGGCTGAACAGGCTCCAGTATACAGACTCATACTGAGGGACATCTAGGTACACAAACTTGACTCCATAGGCCTTAACCTATATGATGGAATGAATGAAACCTGGTAGATGGACTATGGGGGAGTGAAGATAAGGGATGGAGTCTAAATATGACTGAGATTAATGTAATACACAAAATTTCAATAAATGCTTTGGAAAAAACATTCGAAAATAAAACATTAAGAAAAATGTGAGTGAATTGTTGCTTACTTCCAGTACTGTAGTTCTTAAGGAGAATGCTTGAATTAAAAAAAATAGAGCCCTTAGTAGAAGCCCTTGGGATATCTCAGGCTTTCAGTTTTCCACACACCTCCTATAATTTTTTGTATAATATCAGCATTTTTCTTTGACAATTTGAAACATGAATATAATGCACTCAAGTTACTCTCATATCCCCACACCTCCTATCCCTCTGAACCCTGTAAACCTACACTACTCCTTAGAAGTCTCTTTTTTGTTTTGTCTTATGACCCACTGAGATTGACCAGGGCCATCTGTATGACAATAAAATTTGAACTATCCATTGAAGCCTATTCACTTCGATCTGTGAATAAACTGTATGGATTCTCTATGGGAATCATTGTTGACTTTCATCAAAATGATAAAAATGTCTGGATGTAGAAGAGCATGGCCTTAATCCAAGGCATTCAAGAAACAGAGGCAAGAACAGAGGCTGGAACATCTCTGTGAGCTAGAGGCCACCCTGTTATATATAGCAAGTTCCAGACCACCTGGTGCTATAGGGAAAACATGCTTCAAATAAAGCAAAATAAAACAAATAAAAATCTAAAAATTAAAGCTACCATATGAATTCCTCATATCATTCCTGGGTATATGCCACAAGGATCTCTTTATCCTTCCAGAGCAAGAGATACTTGCTCTTTCAAGTTCATTGCTGCTCTCTTTAAAACTAGGAAATGGAGCCAGGCAGATCTCCATAAACTGATGAATAGATAATGAAATGCTACACATATACATAATTGAATTTTATTCAGCTCTGAAGAAAAATAAAATTAAGAAATTTAAAAGAAAATTGATTAAATTTGAAGAAAAATATCCTGAGT
Organism: Rhizomys pruinosus; assembly: GCA_009823505.1. Taxonomy (NCBI): domain Eukaryota; kingdom Metazoa; phylum Chordata; class Mammalia; order Rodentia; family Spalacidae; genus Rhizomys; species Rhizomys pruinosus. Next base: position 195,578 of record VZQC01006012.1, on the reverse strand, counting down.
TGGATAATCCAGACACAGAAATAAAAATACATATTTTCGTTAATATGTGGATCCTAGTTAGAAATCTCAGCTTTGTGTGTTTAACTTGGCATACCAAAAGAAGCTGGAAACAAGAACAGATCCTGGATCCAAGGACTGTCTTAAGGAAGAGTGGGTGTTCTAGTTTGTCTTCCATTGCTGTGACAAAACACTCTGACCGACACCAACTTGGGAAGGAAAGAGTTTATTCAGCTTATATCTCCTGGGTCACAGTTCATCACTCAGGGAGCCCAAGGCAAGAACTCAGGGCAGGAACCTGGAGGCAGGAGCTGAAGCACAGGCCATGGAGGAATGCTGTTCACTGGTTTGCTTCCCTGGCTCATGCCCAGCCTGCCTTCTTATACAGTACACAACAACCTGCCCAGAGTGGCACTACTCATTGTGGGCTGGGCCCTCCCACATTGCCTGATAATCAAGACAATACTCCACAGACATGGCCACAGGCCAATCCAATGGAGCCAATTCCCCAATTGAGGCTCCCTCAACCCAGGTGTGTCAAGTTGACACTAAAGCTATCCAGCACAGTGGGTAATAGAATTAAGTGCTAGAAAATAGAATGCAGATGATAAGAATGTAGGTAGCAGGACCAACTGGGGGAAGGAAAGGATTATTTGGTTTACAACTTACAGTCCATCATCATTGGAATCCAAGACAGGAACTTGAAGCAGGAACATAGAGGCCGGAACTGAAACACAGGCCACAGAGGAATGATCCTTACTGGGTTGCTCAACTGGCCTGAGTGAGATTCAGACTACTTTCTCACACAACCTAGGAAGACCTGCCAAAGGGTGGCAACTGAGGTTCCTTATTCCCAGTTCTGTCAAACTGTCAACCAAAGCTATCCATCACAGTCTGAAAAGCCATATAGAACATACCTTGAAATCTAATTAAAATTATAAATTAGCTAGGATTGGGAGTACACAGTTTTAATCCAAGAAATTGGGAAGCAGTGGTACCTGGATCTCTAGGAGTCTGAGTCCATCCTGGTTTTATATAGTGATTACCAAGCCAAGAAGGAGATAAATATACATACGCATACATACACACACACACATACACACATACATACATACATGGGTATAGTTAAATATAAGCAAGAAAGAGATTATGCAGCTCAGGATATTACCACTGTTAAAAGTCATAGGCTATTAAAATATCCTGGTGAAAACTGTGGTATGGGATACCTACTTATGAGTAGTCTAGGGAGGCCACAGTTCCACCCCCCAATAATACAGTATCTTGTTTTTTTCTTGGTTGTCCAAGAGAGCTAATTGATAAGATTCTATTGCTAAAGGCACTGTAAAAGTTTATTGCAAAACATAGAGCAATCAACCTGGAGTTGTTCCTTGTTAAGTAGTTTTCATAGTATTGGAAGGAGATATGCCAACTGCTTGGGGACAAAAGCATCAACAATCTTACCCACCTATGGCTCCTGCAAACTACAATGCCAACCTATGCAGTAAGACATGTTCTTTGTACAATAGTTGCACAACTGTTAGGGTAGGAAGTAATCACTATTGATTGGATTAGGGACACATTTCATAGAATGGAATTCTTGCTTGGTCATGTAAACAGTAACAACCTCATGGCTGCGGAGGTCTTAAGCCCTAAGAGCAACTCACTAAAGAGTTTAGCTAAAGAGACATGGGTCCAAGCTGTCTTCTAAATATTATTGTTATACTGGTACCAAAGGCTATACAGGGTCTTAACCAGGGAAACTCCCTCTACAATGAACTCAGGTTAATGCAGAGATTCATGGCTATTCAAAATGCTGAGAATAAGTGAAAGTTGACAACTCACCACTAAACAGGACACACATCTACTAGTTTGACTCTGTTGTGTTACACTCTTAATCCAGAGAGTTTCAGGGAATCTCCAGTAATTGCGGATCTTGAGTGAACTTGAAACATAAAATTGAATACTCCATGATGACACATTCTTCGCTCGAGTGAAAGTGTGAAAGCCAAAATTATGAACACCTGTCAGAGGGAGTGAACATTTGCCAGGAGAGGTCTCAGACCATTTATCCTGGTATGAAAAGCCCTATATAGCATTATTCTTTATTGCAAACCAAATTTATTGGTTTTGCATGTATTATGACTTAACAGCAATCTGGAGAAATAGTTCTCTTTGTGAAGTTCTTGTATTTTACCTAAATAAATGGTATTTTTTTGGTCTTTTTGAGACAGGATCTCCCTGTAGCCCCAGCTGTCCTTGGAACTATGTACACCAGGCTTGCCTTGAACTCACAGAGATCTGCCTGCCTCTGCCTCCCAAATGCTGGGATTAAAGTTGTGTGCCACTATACCCAAGCATAATAAATGGCATTTTGTATCTGTAGCTACATTCATTTAGATCCACCTGAGTATGGCCTTCTATGTTCCGTACGCCCTTTAATTACTTGTATAGAAATACAGGAGAGATTTTTTAAACATGCATTGCTAGTAAAATTGCTTAAAATAACTTTCCCACAGATAACTATGAGTTTCTAATATCACAATTATATTTGTCAGTACTTAACTATATTAGCGGGTATAGGAATCTTCTCTTGCTACGAGCAGGTACAGCACAGTCCTGCTAAGGGAAGGGGAGCAATGTGGCTGCCTGTGGTCACTGGGGAGAACTGACCCCTCGGCACAGAAGTCAGCTGGTTACTTTCATAACCCAACTGAGAGGTACTTCCAACTCAGGTCCTTAGCCTGGGAATCAAAACATTTCCCATCTGGCCGTGCTCTCCCACCTGCTCAAAGACTGCTGGTCTGTGGACAGGAATTTCAGGCTGATGGCTCATGGCCTATCTTCAGCCTACACCCACTCACAATTCACTCCACAGGTTGGTGACCTGATAGGTCTCCATCCAACCCCATGCTAGCTTACCAGGCTGGTGATCTGATAGACTCCGTCCAATCTACTAGCCACCTACACTTGAAATCCAGGCCTGCTTCTGCCTGTATGCACACAAAATAAAGGATCCAGGAATTCTGTGTAATGATGGTAATGGAGAATTCAATTAATTGCTTGCTGCAAGTCACTTTTATAAGCAAAATAATATCAGCTCCCAGAGCCAAATACAGGTCCCCCACGTCACTGTTTACTGCTGCCCCACCTAGCATCATGTGCTTGGGCCATGCTGTTTGCTCCCTCTTGGAGCAGCATCAGAGGAATATCCTGAGGGATGCTAGCTGAGAACCAGCCCCTAATTCAAACTGGCTCTTCCCACAAGTGGGCTGGAGAGACGACTCAGTAGTTAAGAGAACTAACTGCTCTGGCAGAGGACCTAGGTTCAATTCCCACCACCCACATCGTGGCTAACAACAATCCATAAACCCAGCTCCATGGAACCCAAACATCTTCTTTTGACCTCTGTGGGCATTGCACAACATGGTGCACTTACATGCATGCAGGCAACATACTAATACATATAAAATAAAAATAAAAAACAGTAAATGCTTTTTAAATGTAAGACACAACTGTGGTTTCTGTATATTCCACTCATAAATCATGAGTATAATTTGTAGTTAATGGTATAGACTGATTACCTTATTATATATGAAGCATACCAGACTGATAGTTTTCCCAAAATGGGCATATTTAGAAAAGCACGATTTTCTTTATTCCATTTTTCCGTGTCAAAGTGAATGACAGCTTTACAGGTTTTCATAATATCATGTACCAATATTCCCATGCAAACCAGACAGTATTTGAACTGTACACAGTCTTGGATTTAAAATTAATTTTATATAAATAAACTTTTAATAACAAATGAAAGGGTATATAAAACAAAACCATATTGTTTCACAATAAACATACTATTCTGCCTTTTCAAAACAAATATAAAGTTTTTGAGTATGGGGAGTCCTTACCTGGTGTATTAGTTTGTCTTCCATTGCTGTGACAAAACACTCTGACCAACACCAACTTGGGGAGGAAAGGGTTTATTCAGCTTACATCTCCCAGGTCACAGATCATCACTTAGGGAGCTCAAGGCAGGAACTCAGGGCATGAACCTGGAGGCAGGAGCTGAAGCACGGGCCATGGAGGAGTGATGTTCACTGGTTTGCTCTCTACTGGCTTGCTCTCTGGCTCATGCCCAGCCTGCCTTCTTATACTGTCACTGCTCAACAATCAAGACAATACACCACAGATGTGGCCACAGGCCAATCCAATGGAGCCAATTGCCCAATCGAGGCTCCCTCAACCCAGGTGTGTCAAGTTGACACCAAAGCTATCCAGCACAATTGACCCCTTGTCAACTTGACACACAAACACATCACTATTAAACCACCTTTCCAGTTCTTATCCCCAAAGTATGATGTTAACACTAATCACAACCTAAGACAGTACATCCTTAAAAGCCCCACAGTCCTTAAAATGTCCAAACACTTAAAAGTCCAGTCTATTAAAAGTCTCTTAACTGTGGGCTGCTGTAAAATCCAAAACAAGTACTGTCTTATTTCAAAGGGAAGAATCAGGCACTCTCAAACAAAACCTAAGTCCAGCAAGTAGCTCAAGGCTGGACACCTGGGATTCACTCACGATCTTCTGGGCTCCAAAGGGTCTCGGCAGCTCCCCCTCTCCGACTCTGCCGTCCGTGGCACACTCATCTCGCAGGCCCAGGCCGACTCCATTCTACACCTACCGCTGCTCTTGGTGGTCGTCCCAGGGTACCGGCATCTCCAAAAAGCTGGGGTCGCTACTGAAACTGAGGCAGCACCTTCACCAATGGTCTCTTCTGACCTCTCCTGGTGCAAAGCCTCAGCTTCTCTCCATGACCCCTGCAATCCTGGGGTCTTCACAGCAACCGAGGTGCACTTCCACCAATGGTCTTTCCTGACCTCTCACAGTGCCAAGCCTCGGCTGCTCTCTGTGACCCCCTCAAATTTCAACACCGGAACCATATAGGAGACTCTTACACGTTACCAAGTCCGGCTTCTGGCTCGAGATGGAGGCTCAGGCCCTTTCTGGGTCACAGCTTCTGTGTGCTGACCTTGAAGATATTCTCCCCAGAAGATTTCACCTCAGTGATGCTGGTCTCTTGTTACTTACAGCTGATTTTTCAGCCCCAGCTAACCAGCATCAATTGCCCCAGTACCACAAAAGTTTCACTTCAGGTTCTGGTCTCTTGTTACTTACAGCTGATTCTCCACAGCCCCAGCTGACCAGAACCCACAGATTACACAGTCCTGATGATCTCTGCTCTCCTTTGAAACTAGAAACTTCACAAGCCAGGCCTCCATCTTCTACAACTCCTTCAGCAAAACTGCTCCAAGCTCCACAGCAACAATCTTTAGGCATTCAATGATCTTCCCAGCCCAAAGTTCCAAACGCCTCCACAATCCTTCCCCAAAACACCAAGGTCAGGTCTGTCACAGCAATACCCCACTTGTCTGGTACCAATTTCTGTATTAGTTTGTCTTCCATTGCTGTGACAAAACACTCTGACCAACACCAACTTGGGGAGGAAAGGGTTTATTCAGCTTACATCTCCCAGGTCACAGATCATCACTTAGGGAGCTCAAGGCAGGAACTCAGGGCATGAACCTGGAGGCAGGAGCTGAAGCACGGGCCATGGAGGAGTGATGTTCACTGGTTTGCTCTCTACTGGCTTGCTCTCTGGCTCATGCCCAGCCTGCCTTCTTATACTGTCACTGCTCAACAATCAAGACAATACACCACAGATGTGGCCACAGGCCAATCCAATGGAGCCAATTGCCCAATCGAGGCTCCCTCAACCCAGGTGTGTCAAGTTGACACCAAAGCTATCCAGCACACCTGGTGAACAAATTATCACTGATTTTTAAACATGTTCATTGCACTCTGTGTTTTGTAAATATATGTGTACATAACCTATCATACATAGAAAAAAAAAACCTGACATGTCTCACTGATATTTGGTCTATAAATATATCAGGAAACTTTAATATAAAAACTTAAATGTATGATACTTGTTTTGGGGGGTCTTTTTGAGACAGGGTCACCTTGTAGCCCCAGCTGTCCTGGAACTCACTCAGTAGACCAGGCTGACCTTGAATTCACAAAGATCCACCTGCCTCTGCCTCCTGAGTGCTAGGATTAAAGGCGTGCACCACCATGCCTGGCTCTTGTTTTGTTTCATTTTTGTTTAAATGTATGATTCTTTTTTTATTACATCATGTTTGCCTTGAAAAATGTATGATTCTTATAAAGTCTTTTACACCCTGGAAGACTTCTAAAACCAATGCTGTCAGTTGACATAAATTCAACACCACTTTCATAAATATTCCTATTACATATTAAATTTAAATATAGATTTATTTTAATGGGCATCTTTGTGAAATTCTCATGCAATTATGTAACAAAACAATCTTAAAAACACTGTGTAATCTACAGCAGAATTGTAATTGGCACTTACATATGGCTTTAGGTTTACAAAGATTCATTAATACTACTGTATGTTATCTATCCTTTCACAAACAATGCATCATTAAACATTCTTTCCCCAAGGGATAAAGACCTGATGAGGAAGTGAATAACTCTTGAGGAGCTCATCATCTTCAAGTCAAAGTGGTATCCAGAAACTATTTCCTCCATTCTGTGACAATGCAAACACCAACATTTTCATAATTTTTGCCCTGAAGGTTTTCAGTAGCCTGCTGCAGCTTATGCTGTATAATATAGCTTGTGTTTTAAAGTATGACCATAAGGATTTAAATCTTGTTCCTTTTGTGAGAATATTATGTTATTGTTTAACTGCTCTCTGATGATGACCATAACAAGAACACACAAGTTGTTTCTCAACCGAGTGTCTTTTATTGACCTCAGATGGGATTCCCTGTGTGTTTACCATTTTCTATGTGCTTATATGTACCAGGTCCTGGATTCAAATCCTTAAACCACCAAACAAAATAAAACTTAGTTCACAACAAAATACAATCATGCTTTTTCCTTTTCCTTTTTCTTATTAAAAATTGTCAAAAGCAATAATGGACTTTTGGAGTGGATGAGCTTGCCTAAATATGTTTCTCCCTATTCAGCCTGATTAACTCAGCTGTGTAATCTTTAGGAATAGTCCAAGAGGCAGGAAAAATTGATTAGTAAGGAGGTAGAAGTGATGTTAGTTGTTTTAGGATTCAAGGCCTGGGGAAAGAAACACCTGTGCCAAGATGTCTCTCCTCCACACATGAACTGGAAACTACATTGGTTGTTGGAATTCAACCAAATAATAAACAGGGTCTTCCCAAGAAACTTCTGCATACTTTAGGCAAAACAAGGTAACCTAGATGTTAAGGGAAAGACACAGAAGAAAGTTCAGCCAGCACAATCAAAAGCATTTCCAAGTGACACACTTTTACTAAAGCTTTTCCTAAACAGAGAACCTTGGGAAGGCTAGGATTCAACACAAAATGCAGTTTGGGAAAAAAAAAAATCTTAGCTTCCTCCCTTACCCATACACATCAAGAGAGAAAATGCTAATGCAACATGACAGTCCTAGTGTCATTAATCACATGTTCTATATGTGGATAGTACTGTGTTTTTAAAATCAAGATTCACAAATTACAACAATTCAAACTGGAGTGTCAGGAGAAAGACAGATGATACATAGACTGATAGATGCTCAGACACAGGCAGAAAACCACACACACACACAACTACACACACATCACCACATTATTAATATTATATATAGATATAATTATATATATATAATATATAATATGAACAATAAAACGATAGATAATATATATATATATATATATACAGTAATATAGCATAAATGAAATTGTGCAGAGGATGCTAGGGATGGTTAAATGAAGGAGAGGCTCAAATGATCATAAAATCAAAACTTATTTCTATGAAATTCACATCAGTTCAATAAAAATTAAATAAATTTTTCGATTTTACAGTTAAAGTGGAGCGATGTGCTCTCAAGAAGGAAAAGAAGACGAAACAGCCACAAGCCCTTAGTTTATAAATAGAATGGGTTTTAGATTTGGCATTATGTAATAAGTACATTTAGGACAGATAAACAGCCTTAAACATACAGAAGGATTTCGATTGCAGGAAAAAAATGATTCAGGATGATGTGAAAAGATGCTTTTAAATGTCAAACTGTCTTTATGGTAAGAAAGAAATTGAAAAAACTGGAAATCTTAATGATTACTGAAAACTCATTTTAAGCACCCAGGATAATGTAACCCGATTTTCTACTTATTACTAGACTGAAAAGCATCTATCAACATTGTTTTTCTATGTTCTTGAAAGTAGACTGATAGGTAGCTATTTAAATTAAATGTGATTAATTTTATCAGTTACATGATTAATAATTGGTTTTCTATGCTTCTAGACCAAAACTAATGCTATTTCTGATGAAAAGATTTTTTTTATTGATGCTTTGTGTATTTCATACATCATTTTCCAATTCAGTTCAGGCATATATCCCCTTCCCTTCCCCCCACCCCACCCCTACCCATCCCAGATCATGCATTCTGCCTTAAGATTATCTCTCCTAGTATTTAAGATTCCATATGTAGTTTAGATTTAAGTGCTTATTTTCATCTTTGGTCAAATACCACCCTTATCTGAAATTTTTCCATGAGTACAACATATTTTGTTTGTTTTTTGTTTTTGTATTTCTTGTGTCTTTGTTTTAAAGTATTTTTAAATTTGTGTTTGTGTGTGTATTTATGTCTGTGTATGCATGCGTGTGCGTGCGTGTGTGTGTGTGTGTGTGTGTGTGTGTGTGTTTCTGCATCGGATCACCTGTAACTACCAGACTCTGGTGTTGGAAACTGAACCCTAGTCCACACCAAGTATACTATGAACTCTGAAACTCTGAACCATCTCTCTAGATCCCTTCTTTGTTTGTAAGTGAATATATAGATATGGATATTCTTGCCCTCATAAAATTTCAGTTCTATTTATTTTTTGCTAGTGTCCTTACTATGCTTAAGTGAATTTACAAATCATAGGTGCCTCTAAGAAAGAATGCTTAATTGTTCATGAATATTATTATCCGCATACCAACTGTTTCCTCAAGGATCAAAATATACAACATTTATTGCAGAAAGAAGGAAAAATGAATCCAAGCTTTTTGGCTATTTACTCTGAATTATATCTTGGTTATATGTTCATACTTTTTTTACTATTTTAAGTGTTAAAATATTTTCATAAGTTCAATTAAGTTAGTGTACTTTGATTGATGATGAAACTGAAACTTCATATGTTTAAATAAAATATCCATTAATATAGGAAGAATCTGGTATTCTTAACTGTGCTGGGGACTTTTAAATGGTGATCATTCATTAAGTAGTTAATTTTGTTATAACATTTCCAAATGTTTTATGTTCCTATATACATAGTCATACTCCAAAAGAGTCATTACTGTGCAGAAGAAAAGCATAGGAAACTTGTAAACTAAAATTAAAAGAAAAATAATGGTTAACATATTAATGAGTTCTGCACACATTTTTCTATCCGCATTGGAAAAATATCTCTAAATAGTTCATGGGTTTCAGTTATCTTACTGTTTCGTCTGCCTCACATACATGGGTATCACAGATGACAGAGAAAAAGTTTTAAACTCTAAAATGGGAAGGGACATAATTTGAGACAGCATTGTATTCGGCAAAAGGAAATAAAAATGACAATTTTCAGTTATCATTTAAGAACAGAACAATAATAAGGAGCAAACTCCTGGTCTCCAAGTTGCTGCTCTGCTGGTGATAAAGCATGAGTCTTTATGAACATTTGTCACTAGGGAATGTTTAACATGCCTTCAATTCCTGGGCCCACTATTTCATATCGCTGTTAATAGGGTTAAATGGGAACATGTTCATAAAGTTTCAAGGGTAGCTATGATAAACTCAGCCTGAAAAAAAAGATTAAAATGCCATATTAGCACAGAAAGTATCATGATGAATTCTAGAGCTGAGAATTCTGACAGAAGGTGACACAAAGCAGAGAAAGCAAATCTTCAAAATGATGGGCTTGAGAAACACACAAAATAACTGCCCACTGAGATGGCTGCGCTGACCTCATCAAAAGGTTGGGGATAAAAACCAGCAGCAAAAGAAGTAAATGAGAACAATTTTAATAATGATTCTTAGATCAAAGTTTTAGATAATTTTGGCACTTGACATATGGACAGATACTCATGTATGTGCGTTGATATTCAAAAGACAAGATGACTGCATGTCATTTAATTTATATAATAAATATCTTGGCATTCAGTGGAAAATCCACAACCTAAAAACTTAAAGGTACTATTTGCTGTTGAAATTTACTTTTTTCCGCCTACAAGAACACATGGAGACTAAACAACACACTCTTGAATAATGAATGGGTCAAGGAAGAGATAAAGAAAGAAATAAAAACATTCCTGAACTGCAGACAATGACAATACAACACAAAAAACCTATGGGAATACCTTAAGCAGTCTAAGAGGAAGTTGTATAGCCCGGGGTGCCGTACATGAGAAAAAACGAAAGAAACAGGAGACGAAGTGATCGAACACCTACAAGCTAAAAGCACTTGATAGGCACAAGCAGATGAACCCTAAACGCAACAGACAGGAAGAATAACAAAAAACAGAGCGAAAATCATGAATAGACACTAAAGAAAACCAAATACGAAAAAAGTCAATGAACCAAAGTTCTTCTGTTGAAGAGAATAAACAAATAGACAGACCTCTAGCCCAGTTAACAAAAAGAAAGAAGGAACCGCTCCAAATCAAACCAACTGTGATGAAAAGGGGACATACACAACGGACAAGGAAAAGAATCAAGAAATTATATGGAATATACAAGGACCCTATATTCTACCAAGTTTGAAAACCTAGAAGAACATGGATAATATCTGAAATACTGGACACCAAGATTGGGCAAAGAAGAGCACCAGCAAGCTTAAACAGACCCTAACATAGAAGAACATTGAAGAAGTAGAGGTAAAGAAGCCTCCCAACTAAAAAAGCCAGGCCCAGATGGTTTCACATCATAATTATAAAACATGTCAAAGACCTACAACCTTTAGTTCTAAACTGTTTAGAAGTATACAATCAGAGGCAATTCTCCAAATTCCTTCTATGAAGCCAGCATCAGCTCTATACCCAAAACCAGGCAAAAATCAACTAAAAAGGAGAATTATAGACCCAACCCCTCATGAACAAGATGCAAAATTCTAAACAGGATACTTGGCAAATCGCATACAGACCCACATCAAGAAGATCATCCATCATGACAAGTGAATTCATACCAGAGATGCAGGGATGGTTCAACATACGAAATCAATAAACACCATCAAACAATAGACGAATCAAAACAAAACCACACATATCATCTCAATGATGCTGAAAAAGCCTTTGACAAAGTCCAGCATCCCTTATTTAAAGTCCTAGAAGGATATGGATGAGATCATTTTCAATGTAATCAAAGCCATATCAAGGAAACCCACAGCCAATATCATCCTAAATGGGGAATGACGAAACATTCCCTTTAAAGTAGGAACCGGCAAGGCTGGCCCCTATCACCACTCCTCTTCACTATAGTGCTTGAAACACTGCTAGGCAATAAGGCAAGAAAGGATATTAAAGGAGTACTATTGGAAAAGAGGAAGTACAAGTTCTATCCTCTATTTGCTGATGTATGGATTGTTTACCTAAGGGATGCAAAATCTCCACCGAAGAAAACTCCGAGAAACGATAAGCTTCAGTAAAGTGGCTAGTAACAAAATGAAACGAAAAATCAATGGCCTTTCTTTACACCAAGAACAAGCAACTGGAGAAAGAATTCAAAGAGACCTTCCCACTCACAATTAGCCTCAAAAACATAAGATACTAGGAACAAACCCTAACCAAAGACACCAAAGACCTCTACAACAACAAAAATTTAACCCTAAGAAAGAAAATGAAGAAGACCCAGAAGATGGAAAAACCTCCCATGCTCAGGCATGGAAAAATTAATATAGTAAAAAAATCCATTTTACCAAAACTCTGTAATAGATTTAATGCAATCCAATCAAAATCCCCAAGAGCTTCTTCACAGGCTTGGAAAAAAGTCTTAAATTCATTTGGAAAAAAAAAGACCCCGAATAGCCAAAAAACCCCTAGTGAAAAGAAGCTACACAGGAGGGATCTCTATACAGATTTCAAACTATATACAGGCCTTATAGCATAAAAACAGCCTGGTACTGGCACAAAAAACAGACCTGTGACCAATGGAACAAAAATCCAAGATCCAAACCTGAGCACAAAAATTTCAGCCACCTCATATTGACAAGGGGCCAAGAAACCAGCAATGGAGGAACACAGCATCTTCAGCAAGTGCTGTTGGCAAAAACTGGATCACCACTTGTAGAAGAATGAAATTAAACCCTACCTCTCACCCTGTAAAAAGTCAACTCAGATGGATTAAAGACCTCAGACGTGGAAACCCCAAACTGTGAAGGTGATAGAAGAAAAAGTTGGCAGCAGACTACAAGATAGGCTAGGAAAAGACTTCTAAATCAGACAGCAGCTGTACACAGAAGTTAAGGGCGACAATTGACAAAGGGGACCTCATCAAACTCAAAGCTTCTGTACATCAAAAAACAATCAAGGGAAGGAGAAGAGAAATCCCACAGAGTGGGAGGAAACCTTCACTGCAGAGACATCTGCACAAAGCATTGAATTTCCGAATATATAAACTACTCAAAAAACAAGAAAAAGAAAACAATACCTGCTCAATAGATGGAGCAAAGAGACTACAGAGACTTCACAAGCGAAGGAATTAGAGATGTCTGATGAAACACTCAAGAACTGCTCAACATCACTAATCATTAAGGAAAATGCAAATTAAACCACTTTAGATATATCTCTTACTCCAATAGACTGGCTAGGATCAAGAAAACAAATGATACCAACGTGCTGGAGAGGTTGTGGGGAAAGGGGACACTCATCCACGCTGGTGGGAATGTAAACTTGCGTACAGCCACTATGAAAGCAGTGTGGAGAACCCTTGGAAGACTTGGAATGAACTTGCCACCCGACCCCAACATACCACTCCTGGGCAGTACACCTCAAGACTTACGCACCACAGAGATACATGCATGGCCATGTTTTTAGTGCAGCTCTCTTCACAATAGCAAAGGAGCTGGAACCAACCTAAATGCCCCTCAACTGACGAGTGGATAGAGAAAATGTTGTACATCACACAATGGAGTTCTATGCAGCAGTAAAGAAAGATGAGATCACGAGCTTTGCAGGAAATGGCTGGAGCTAGAGGACATCATGCTGAGTGAAGTAACACGTCCCAGAAAAACAAACGATGAATGGGTATCCTCTCATCTGTGGATGCTAGTGCCAACTACCCAGTTGTAAGTATTCTTGGTGTAAGGGCCCCTCTGAGCTTTGTCACAAAGCAGTTGGGCATAAAGCATTTTGGAAACAACAACAACAACAGAAGAAAAGGATCTGCATCAAAGAACTGACTGAGAAGCGTGAATTCTGCTCAAAACAGCAACTTCCCCATTGGAAAAAATACTGAGAAAGACTGAGAGATGAACAGCATGTTTGGCAGAATGTCATGAGCCTCTGGCGGGCGTGTGGGGAATGAAAGGCGGGAACACGGGTCTAGTTTTTAAAAATAAATAAATTGAAGAGAAAAAAATTTTTTTTTTTTTACTTTTTTCTATCAAATTCACCCCCATGTTGTTTTGGTGACTTATCTTGATTAACTTGGGAGAAGCAAACGTAATTTTTACTCTTAACTATCTTACAGAGACTGTACAACGGTGATACTGTACAACAGAGAATTATAGAGACATCTTGTTCGTGCCAATCCCAAAGGTTAATTGCCTCTACAGCTTCTGATAAAAACCATAAGTGGACACCAGGCGACTTTTAATCTCCATTTAACTTCAGATGCATTTACGGTTTTTATCAGAGTTCGTAAAACACTTATTGCACTGTCAGCACCAGCTTTACACCTCACCTGCTGGAAATACTGTGCACCGGAGGCAAGCCATATGCCCTGTATCCAAATTAATTGGCTATTGCTCTCTCCTTGGAGGAAATCACCCATGGCTTACATCCTCTAATGTTAGGAATGTTATAAGCCACAGTAAAGACCTTTCATTATTTAACAGGAAAAATGCAATTCATGGATTAAACATATCAGTCCAACATATAGTGTCTATTACCACGTTAACTACCATAACTATTAGTGTTGTTAAATACCTCATATATCTAATTGCTTGTGCTTCATTAGTATGGGAGCAACAGGTTATTCCTGGACAACGTCAGCCCATGAAAGGAAAAAAGCCAGAATTGACCAGAGTCCAAGACAAAACAGCTCCAGAGAGAGTGGACTTTTGTGCTTCTCATCCACCTGTGCCCTTTTCTAAGCCTAGGGAACAATCTGCGGAAAGAGTGTGGAGTGTAAAGGGCTGGATTGGGGTGAATTGAAACTACAGCAATGTATCCGGGACACTCATTGATCAACTTGATTGACCACAACACCACCCACCCGCCGCTGGTGGGGCTGTGGGGTTTGGGCCACAACAAGCTGCAAATTGTTTTACATTAAGGATGCTTGTACTCTGGAAATGAAATATAATTATGTAAAAAAAAAATAAATGAAGAGAATCGCAGGAAACAGTTATGGCAGACATGATGATCGGGATGGGAGTGGGGTGTAGGGTGGAAGGGAAAAGGAGAATATGCCTGAACTGAATTGGAAATGATGTATAAATGCACAAAGCATCAATAAAAAAAAAAATGTTAAAAAAAAAAAAGGAATTTACTTTTTTTTTTTTTTTTTTGGTCTGTTTCGAGACAGGGTCTCCCTGTAGCCCCAGTGTCCTGGAAAGTTCCTCTGTAGACCGACGGCCTTGAACTCACAAAGATGCCCACCTGGCCTCTTGCCTCCCAAGTGCTAGGATTAAAAGGATGTGCCACCCTATAGTAAGACATTTTACTCTGAATCTTTTGAGATTGTTTGGACACATACATTTTTAACTTAATACTGTCCTTATTGAAAATTATAAAATAGGAAGAATTTTTAAATTATCCAGCTTCTCCTCTAGTCCCATCTCCATGCAATCTTTCTTTCAGAAGAACTTTTATTGTAAAATGTTCCACACTGAGAGTCATGCTTTTAATCTTGTATTTTCAAAAGGTACTGCTTTCCTGTTGCTTCAATCCTGCTATGACTTTCTCTTCAATGAGCATACTCTGTGGTTATAATGACCAGAAGGAAAACCAAACTCTCAGAAAGAAAATGGTCTTCTTTACAAAGAGCTGCCTGTCTAGCACCTATAAAGTATAAATCAAAAGTTAAAAAAGCAGATAATTAATTGTTCTTGGAAAAAGACCCACAGTATAAATTTGTTTAGATAAGAGCTATCAACTAAGGGAAAGAACCAGATTATGAGATAATGTACTATATATTTGTGAGAAGTGTTTACAATTATATTAGCTATTTAAATATCATAGGACTTTTTTTACTTTTGAAAGCTTGTGGCACAAAAATAAAATGAGACTTGCAACAAGTAACATATATAGTATTATAAATTATATGCCTTTGAGTTCAAGGTCAAAATTATTATTCAGAAAGTTATTTTAACTTCCAATAAGTTGAGCATTAGGGCAGGAAACTCCTTGAGGGAAGGGTTCATCTATTGTTCTTCTAGTATCAGAGGATCACCAACGCTACTCATCATACAGAAAGGGAGCCCTTGAATAAAACTGTGGCCCTGACAGATCAATAGACCCTGGGATCCCATCAATTGAAGCAATGAAGGTTGAGCCTGGTTATCAATGGAGACCTCAAGATAGTGGAAATGACAGAGCTGAACCATGAGATGTCTACCAAGAAGAGCTACATACACGGAATGGTATCAGCCTAAGAGAAAGATGTAGGTTACATGTAGCAAAGCTAGAGAGGCTGAGCCATCTGAGTCTCTTGGAAGTAAAATCCCTGACACCAGATGTGGAGCTACAGGATTTGATACATGCTCATTTTTGTCTTGTTTAGGTCTAACATATCCCCAATATGCCCTCATTCCACTCTTTTAAAATGCATTGTGCATTCATTTCCACCGTATGTTGGAAATATGTGGTTTGTCTTTTGTTTTTATGGGATGTTACAGTGAAGAGTGTGCCTTGAATTGCAGAACAGATTTTTCATCTCTGGACTTTAGAATAGTGTTGAAATTGTTAAAGTCTATGGGGAATTTGTAATGGGACTCCATGTTTTCACATTATGATATTTTTGAACCTATGGGGGCCAGGGAATAGAATATTCTGGTTTCAGTCAAAGTGTCACCCATAAGCTCCAATTTGAACCCTTGGTCCCCAATTACTGGTGGTGTTTGGGGAGATTCATGAAACCTTTAGGTGGTATTGCCATGCTAGTGGAAGCACATCATAGGGCCAGACTTTGTGAGCATATAGCCATGTCCATTTGTAGTCTGCCACTCTCTGCTTCATGTGCCTGCTTGAAGAGGTGAACTCTCAGATTTCTGTTTCAGCTGACTCTGGCATGATGGACTCTTACCTTTAAAACCATGAGCCTAATAAATTCATATTTCCCTAAATAGGACTTGTTACATTGTCCTATATCAGCAGCAGAACAAATAGTAAACAAAATGACTTACAATTATAATCATATTTGGGAAGGCTGAGTCAGGAGAATCATGAATTCAACAATACTCTTGATTACATAGTGAATTCCATGCCATCCTAGGCTGTTAGAGACCCTGTATTTAATAAACTAACATACATGAGTATATATTTATACATGTATGCATATAAATATATATGCATACAAATAATATCCATTGCAAAAATAAATCATGAAAGTATCTAAAAGAATACTTAATATTTCTTAAGCTCTTTGTATTATACACTCAATGCTCTAATTTTTTTTTTTTTTTGGTCTTTTTGAGACAGGGTCTCCCTGTAGCCCCAGCTGTCCTGGAACTCACTCTGTAGACCAGGCTGACCTTGAACTCACAAAGATCCGCCTGCCTCTGCCTCCCAAGTGCTAGGATTAAAGGCGTGCTCCACCAAGCCCGGCTATGTTCTACTTTTAAACCTCAATTTTGATAAAGTATATTGTGATTGTGCTGGATAATTTTAGTTGTCAAATTGACACACCCAGTTAGAAAAAACTTAAGGAATTTTCTCCATTGAATTGGCCTGTGGTCTTCTCTGTGGTATATTTTCTTGATTGCTGAGTAGTGCCAGAGGGCTCATCCCACTATGAGTGTGCCACCCCTGAGCATGTGATCCTGTGTTATATAAGAAAGGAGGCTGAGCCTGGGCCAGGGGTGCAATCCAGAAAGCATTACTCCTCCATGTTCTGTGCTTCAGCTCCTGCCGCCAAGTTCCATCCCTGAGTTCCTGCCTTAGCTTCCCTTGATGTAGGACTGTACTGTAAGCCAAATAAATTCTTTCCTCCTGTATTAGTCACTTTTCTTTTGCTGTGATAGAACCACCACGACCAAGGGAACTTATAAAAGGAAGAGTTTTTTTGAGCTTATGGTGATGACTCCAGGGGAATTAGAATCTATCATGACAGGAGGGCTTGGTGGCAGGAGGTGCTGGAGAAGAAAGCAGAGGTTCACATCTTCAACCAGGCACAGGAAGCAGAGAGTGAAGAGTTTGGCAAGCCTTTGTGAATTCTCTAAGCTGACAAGCTTCCTCCAGCATGGCCACACCTTCTAAGCCCTCCCACAACAGTGCTACCAACTGGGGACAAAGTGTCCAAATACTTGGAAGATATAGGAGACATTTTCATTCAAACCACCAGAACTCCCAGAGTTTGATTTGTTCAGAGTGTTTTATCACAGCAATTTCAAACAAATTAAAACAGTGATCTTGACAGAACTATTAAAAATGCAAAGAATTCAGAAAGATTCAACAGATAAAGACTGGAAATAAAATAAATAGAAAACCAAAAATAAAATTAATTGAAAAAGATGTGAAAAGAAGAAATATTTGATAAAATGTAATAAGATAACATAAGATAATTTATCCTGCCTATAAATTTTAAAGTTAGAAATAGATTCCATGGAAGAGTTAGGATCAATTTTTGGCTACCTAGAAAGATACACTGTTCTAATTTGAATATAAAGTGTCTCTTGCAGCAAGTCAAGCACCCTTGGGGGACACACCATCGGCCCCCAGAATTCCCAGCTTGTACTCAGAAACCCGCCTAGAGTCAGTGAGATTCTGGTGAGTCAAAGAGGTCTCGCCTTGCCCTTGGGGGGCACGCCATCAGCCCCTGGACTTCCCAGCTCGGACTCCAGAAACCTGCCTGTAGTCAGTGAGGTTCTGTTGAGTCAAGACTACCTTGGGGGACAGGCCATCTGCCCCTGAAACTCCCAGCTCAGACTCCAGACACCTGTCCAGAGTCAGTGAGGTTCCAGTGAGGCAAGGCAGACTTGCCTGGACCCATGAGCACCTACTGGGGCATGGGCCAAAGTAGCATCCCAACCCAAAGCTCCCCCCCACCCCACATCATCCCGGTGGAGCTCTGGTGCAGAGGACCCAACAGGTGGAGCATTGGTGATTATAATCTGTGCAGCCAACGTTTGGTCCCAGAATTCAAATAAATAAATAAAACAGAAAAATCCACATGGCCAAAGACACAAAGAAAAAACAACATGGGAAAAAGCTCATAATAAATCCACACTGAACTGTACAGAAGATCCCTACAATGAGATCTCCAAGGAAAGAAGCCAAGACACTGACCTTAGAAGAACCACCGTAGATACATCCAAAGAAATCAGAGAACTAAGGGAAGAGAATGAAAACCTCAGGAAGGACCCAGAGAGAGATAATGACAAACGGTGGAAAGAACTATAGGGAGAGATTGAAAAACTCAAGAAGGACCTAGAGGGAGAAAAATCACAAACTTCAGAAAGAAGTTGAAACACTGAAAAGATCCCAGGCTGAAATGAAAAAAAAAAAAAATGACCAATGAACCAAGGAACTACAAGATGAGAAAGAAAGGCTCCAGAGGGAAATGGAAAATCTAAAGAAATCACAGGATGAAATGAAAAAGGATATTGAACATTCATATGACCACCAAGAAAAGATGGGAAAAAGCCTCAGAAGCAGAATGGAAGAAGCAGAAAAAAGAATATCAGACCTGCAGGATAATGCAGAGCAACTAGAAATCTCAAGTAAAGATTATGAAAAATGAAAAAAAAAAACCACAAGAGTGGAACAACCAGGAAATGTGGGTCACTATGAAAAGATCAAACCTCTGCATCATAGGGATAGAGGAAGGAGAGGATCCTAAGACAACACTATTGACAGATCTTCAACAGGATAAGAGAAGAAACATTCCCCAAACTGAAAAAAGAGACAGTCCCATACAAACAAGAAGCACATAGAACACCAAAATAGACAGGACACAGAAAAAGAAAACCCCACGCCATGTCATTGTTAAAACACTAGATACTCAAAACAAAACAAAATACTGAAAGCCACAAGAGAAAAACAAGTTACATATTAGGGGAAACCCATAATAACACAGCTGATTTTTCAGCCCAAATAAGGAAAGCTAGAAGAACTTGGACCAAAGTATTACCTGTGCTAAGACGACTTTTAGAGTGCAACTCCAGACTACAATACCCGCAAAAATGTCAATTATAGAAGTAAAATCTTTCACAACATAAACAAAGATGAAAGAATACTAGTCTAAGACACCAACTATTCAGAAAATCCTTGAAACAATCCAAAGAACAGAGGAAAGAAGCATCTATCCCTAAGCAATTAAAGAGAGAAATTAACAAAAGCATAACAGAGTTTTATAAACCTAGACCAAGAATTAAACAAAAAATAAGTAAAAGGAAGCAACACAATCTCTCAATAATAAAATTAAACACTAATGGTCTAAACTCCCAACTAAAAAGGCATAGACTGGGAGGATGGATAGGAAACTCACCCTCCATGCTTGTCTACAAGAAACCATCTCATTCAAGGACAGAGCACCAAC
>VZQC01006012.1:101299-164917 GCA_009823505.1 Rhizomys pruinosus | reverse complement strand
AAAAAAAAAAAAAAAAAAAAAAAAAAAAGATGGCTGAGAAAAATCTTAAAAAGTGTTCAACATTATCAACAATTAAGGAAATGAAAATTAAAACTGAGCTAAGAGATCATGTCACTTCAATAAGACTGGCTAAGATCAAGAAAATAAGGCACAGAATGCTGGAGAGGTTGTGGGGAAGTTGGTACACTCATCTACTGCTGGTGGGAATGTAAACTACAACCCTATGGAAAGCAGTGTGGGGAACCCTTAAAAGATTCAAAATGAGGGGGCTGGAGAGAGATGGCCTAGCAGTTAAGAGTGCCGACTGCTCTTGCAGAGGACCTGGGTTCGATCCCCAGCACCCACATGGCGGGTGAAAACCATCTTTAACTCCAGTTCCAGGGGAATCTGACACCTTCTTTGACCTCCGCAGCATTGTATGACATGGGTGCACAAATCTACATGCAGACAATACACTATACACATATGAAAATAAATAAATTATTTTACAAAAGAAGAGAATGCTTTAAAAAAAAAGATTCAAAATGAGCTTACCACCTGACCCAGCTATACCACTTCTGGGTATATAGCCAGACACATCCACCTCTATGTCTATTGCAGCTCTTTTCACAAAAGACACATTTCTAGAAAAATACATCCTACAAAATCTTAGTCAAGATGAAACACTCTAAAGGGACCCATAACATTAAAAGAAATAAAAGCAGTAATTAAGAACCTTCCAACTAAGCAAGGTCCAAAAGATTCAGAGAATTCTACCAGATATTTAAAGAACTAACACTAATATTAAAAATTTTCCATATAAATAAAACAAAGGGAGACTTCCAGATTTTTTCCAAAGTTAGTATTACTATGATATTAAAGGTATTTTGCAATCACAATAAAAGGAAAATAACTGACAACTATCTCTGATAAACATGAAAACAAATATTTTTACATGATCAAACTATTGGAACAGGTGTCTACATGCTGCTACAGAAATATCTGCAAGACATATTTGCAGATCTGTGTTCATTGTACAATCAAAAGTTTAATGGAAAATCGAAACTGGATGTTATTCAGCTGTTAAAAATACAAAATAATAAGATTTGCAGGTCACTGATCAGAGATAGAAATAAAATCATTCTTAGTTGAAGAAACCCATACAAATAAAATGTTTCATATTTTCCCTCATATATGTGTATTAGCTTTTAATCTTTAGATTCAAATATGGAGAATTTGGTGTACCTAAAGAAGTCATGAAATTATTGATGGGTCATGTGGTATGCTTTTTTAAGGAAAGAAATATAGAACCCAATACTATAAAGGGGTCAATTGGAAAAAGGACTGGTAAAGTTTAAATTGGATGGGGGATTAGATAGCAGGCTAAAGAAGGGATTATTAACATTAAAGACCTTTTGAAAAAGCCACATGGAAACCTATTACTATATAAACTTCCTAAAAATGTAAATAACATATAAATGAATGACAAATGAAGTTATCCTAGAAAGAGAAGAACATGTAACTACTGGACAGCACAGGCTCATAAAAAGTCCAGTTGCAGGAATGAGTTAAAAATGTTGGAATTTTGATAATGAGTCCCATAAACGTCTCCATTTTTCAGGCTATTGCAAGTACTCTTTGTTTTCCAATACTTGAGGACACAATATACTTGCAAAAAAAAAAAAAAAAAGATACATGGAGAACTGAGGCCGGTATATAGAGTCCTCATGTCCAACAATTAGCTTTCATAGTGTAAAGGTGCCATGCAAGCTACTGGAGGAGAAAAGCAATTGCCAAACTTACCCAGCAGTGAACTCTGTGAGGGACAGTAATGACTGTGATGGAAAGACCTGGTCAGTGGTATAATAGTGGCACTTTGTGACTGGATTTGAGGCACAAGAAGGAACCTATTACTGGCACTTTAGAAGATGGAGTCCATGACTGGCACTATTATCAAATTCAAGAATTTGTGGCTAGAAAAAGTATATGTTGTAGGGGAGAAACTGATACCAATATGCTACTAAATGGACTGGGTATTTAAACCAACCATTTATGATTTATTATTGTACTCCTAAATTAGTGTTTCTGTCAGCGTTCACCAGAGATTTCTTCTTGCAGCAAATGGCAACACAGAGACCCACAAGTCGTCAACATTTAGAGAATAAAAGATTATGGACATCTTAACCCTAAACGGGATACCTATTTCACGCTCTCTACTCCCAAGGCTCAGGGATCATTGTGGATTAGAGGGTAGAAAAATAGAAAAAGCTAGGAGGTGATGAATAAATACAACAAAACTGTGTTTCCTAGACACAAAACTGCAGGTGCACCCAGGAAAGTACAGCACTTGTCATGGTATATACAAAACCTGGTTCTAGCCCTATGTAGACAAAACCCAGCAAGGATAGCAGAGAGGAGCAAGAATCCCCAGCTGAAGCAGGGGGATGTATTGGCAACTAATGGCTTCTAGGAAAGGGAGAGGAAGTTTTCTTTAAGAATATAGTATGATGCAGGGTAGGTTACCAGGTTTTGGAGGATGCACCTACATGTAAGAGAATTTTAATTTATAGGCCTTTAAAATAATAATAGAAGAGGGCTGGAGAGATGACTCAGTGGTTAAGAGCACGGGTTGTTCTTATAGAAGATCCAGGTTCAAATCCTAGCATCCACATGACAGCTAACAACTGTCTGTAATTCCATTTCCAGGGGATCAAACACCCTCTTCAGTCTTCCTCAGGCATTGTGCAACATGGGTGCACTTAAACATATGTAGACATAACACTCATACACGTGAAATGAAAATAAAGAAAAAAATATCAGAAACTTTGAAACTGGGGTGGGGGTAGTAGGTTGGGGTGTGGGTGGGGATGGGGCATGAACATTATAATACATTACATGAAGTTCTCAAAGAAACAATTAAAACTTTTTAAAAAGACATAGTATTAAACCAATTCCTAATGATGTAATGTTAAACTCAAATTAGTTCCTCTCTCAAGCATTGTCTGAGAAGTTTCTTTTGACAGATGTTCATTAACACAAAGCCTCCCAACTTGTCAATGTGCAGAGCATAACAGACTGTGGAATATCCCTTCTCCCAAGGCTCAGCGATCACTGTGGAAGAGAAATAGAAAGTAAGGTGCACACAATCTTTTTTGGACACAACTTGAGCCTTGCACACACGAACTCACATGGATGTAGGAGCGTGCACTTTACTTGTGCAATCTCAAGCCAGATGGAATTCCAGCACAGGGGTTGTTGATGTCTCACCTGCGGCTGAGGAGATATTGGCAATTGATATGGATTTGGAGAAGGACATTCCATTTTCTTTAAGAATGTGGTACCTAGTTAGTCAACCTTGTTCCAGAGACTGTCCACAATTCCAAGACTGTATGGGCCACACAAACAGGATTTAATAAGTTCTTTTTAAAATTTATGTATTATTTTATGTGTATGAGTGTACTGTCTGCATGTAGGTTGGTGCACCTATGTCGTGCAATGCTGCAGAGGTCAGAAGAGGGCATTGGATTCCCCTGGAACTGGAGTTAAAGATGACTCTTAGCCACCTTGTGGGTTCTGGGAATTGAACCCGGGTCCTTGGCAAGAGGAATTGGTGTTCTTAATCCCTGAGCCATATCTCCAGCCCCTTAATAAGTTTTTTTAATTTAAAAAAAAAGGGGGGGCGAAGAGATGTCTCATAAGTTAAGAACACCTGTTTTCCTGCCAGAGGACCCAGGTTTGAATCTCAACACCAATATGATGTCTAACAACTATCTGTAACTCCAGTTCCAGGTTATCTGGAACATTCTTCTGGTCTATGTAGGCATTGCACAACACAGATGCACATACATACATGCAGGAAAACATATGTATACAGATAAAATAAAATAAAATTTTAAAAAATTTAAAAAGACACAAAGTTGGGTGGCTAAAGAAATGGGGAGTTAACCTGGAAGAACTCTGGAGAAGGGGTCAGTATGATAAAAATATATTGCATAGAATTCTCAAAGAATTAATAACAGAAGAAATATCAATGTATTGAAGGCTTCCCTCAAGAGGAAGGAATGTGGAGGAAAGGTGAGGCCTCTCAGAAGTGACTGGATCAAAAGATCTCATCAATTTGGAAACCTGCTGATTATTTCCTAATTTAATGGCATTATTAGGAATTGGCAACATCCATGATGGGGTCTACTTGGAACAGCTGGCCACATGATCTTAGGGACTATACCTTGCCCAGAGGTACTTTTGTTGATATCAGCTTTCTGGTATCAGCTTCTCTCTGTTATATTCTCTTCTCATGATGTTCCCCCTCAATTCATGACAAATGTTGAGGAAAAAATAAATCTTTCCACCCCTTCAATTTTTTTCTTAGTCCTAGGTCATGGTGATAAAACTATGAAATAAAATATAAGCAAGATGGCATAAATTAATTAATAGAAAGACTGATGGACCAATGATGTTATAAAGTTTAGTTAAAATAGTTATTTTACCTATATTTATATGAAATAAGTAGGTGTCAGAGTAATGAATACTACCAGAATAAAGATGGCATTTCTGAACGATAAATGAGTAACTTCATCATAGCAATTCTTGTAACAATTCTACATAAATATTCACATATATCAGAAAACAATTTTGAATATGTGTAAATAGAAGTTCATATAACATGAAGCAATATCTGACTGAATTATATGAAATAGAAAATTCAAGAATAGATTGCTCAATATAGGTCTCATTATAATTGATAGGTTTAATATGGAGAAAGTAATTATTGTTATAGAATTATTGAACAACACTATTAACCAATGTGACCTAATTTGCATTCATAGAGCGTTCTACTTAATAGCAAAATCCACATTATTTCAAAACCTAGGGGGAAGAGGCACCATTTTGGAATATTTAGCTTCATAAAATGAATCTCAATAAATTCAAAAGCATTCCTGATATGCAGAATCTGTTCTTTGAAAGTAATGAGATTTAATTCAAGCTTATTAAATGAAAAACTGAAGAAAATATCAAGATGTGGGGCTGGAGAGATGCCTCAGTGGTTAAGAGGATCAGTCACTCTTGCAGAGGATCCAGCTTTTATTACCAGAACCCACGAGGCAGCTAAAAACTATCAGTAACTCCAATTCCAGGGGAATCCAGCTCCTTCCTCTAACTCTTTGGACATTGCAGGAAACAGGTGAGCTTACACATGTACAGGAAATACACACACACACACAATAAATACAATAAATAAAATATTATTTTAGGAAGAAAATATCAAAATGTTAAAATAAATGAAATAGTTCTAACAGGAAGGTCAAATAATATAGCAGATAAATTTAAAACCCCTTATTTCTGAAATTTCAAGACATTTCAA
This sequence comes from Rhizomys pruinosus, assembly GCA_009823505.1. Lineage (NCBI taxonomy): Eukaryota > Metazoa > Chordata > Mammalia > Rodentia > Spalacidae > Rhizomys > Rhizomys pruinosus. The sequence goes on along the minus strand of VZQC01006012.1, from coordinate 159,576 downwards.
AATACCTTTCACATCAATCATTTAGAAATTATTTCCTTTGAATACCAATTAAATGAGGAGATCCACAAATAAAAAGACAAAGTATGCAGTTAGAAATGGCTCGTTATTCTATGACATACCTGTGTAAGCCATGCACATGAATTGTGTGGGTTCATAGAAATCACAAAACAATCTAGTAAGAATCAACACATCTGTGAATTCCTCCTCTTGCTGCAAAGCAATCTTTTTATTTCCAAAAAGTTGCTTAAACAGACATTTTTAATGCCTCATTTGTTTAAATGGAATTTGACATGTTTGCCAACACTCAAGTGATAAATTTTTATTTAAAATTCTTCAAAAAGCAGACAAGCTTAATCCAACATTAGAAATGTTTCTTACTGAGATTTAAGCACTAAGGAAAATGTCAATGAGCAGTTTTCCAAAGAAGCGCATTTTTAAGACCATTCCCTGGTTGCTTTCAATTCATTTTTTATTCTGAAAAAAATGAAACCATTTTGAGCACTGAACAAGAAGTAAATAGTGCCCTGTGACAATAGAGGTGGATTGAAGAGCAGCTAACAAGGCGATTTAGTGGGAGGTGTTGTCATTGGCAAGGGGTTCTAGGAGCCTTACAATTGGTTTCTTACAAACTAGGATCAATTTTACAAGCTCAGAGTTGGGTTAACCTGCTGAGCATCTATCTGTAAATTGTGATGTCTGTTAAAAGTCTCAAAATACCTGATAATAACCAACTTATGGAAAATTGTTACCTTATTTTTTTTCAACTTTGATTAAATTTTACTTCAATTCTTCCATGTAAAATGAACCTTTGGCTATTTTGAAGCTAAACATATTAATGATTAAGGCAATATATAATTATCTATATTTAGATATTCTATAATTTTATTTTTTAAATTCAAAGCTTTGTTTTCAAAACAGCATTCATCTTTTTTGGTAAACACTACAAACATTGAAAAAATAATTTTTTAAACATTTTCTCCCAGGATATCATATAATTATCACATCTTTGCATTTAATTTTTAAATTTCTTTATATTAACCCAGTTTTTTATATTACTTTTATATAATGAATATTCAGTGGACTTTGGATAAAGAATTTGACTTTTGGACTGTATGCATATATAGTTTTTTATAGAATCAAAAATATTTTGTAAAACTAAAAGGTGTTTAAAGTTGTACATAATTCTAAGGTGGTTTTTATTTATTTATTTATTTTTTTGTCTTTTTGAGACAGGATCTCCCTGCACTCCCAGATTGATGGTCTGAACTCATTTTGTAGAGCAGGCTGGCTTTGAACTCACAGAGGTCTTTCTGCCTCTGCCTCCCAAGTGCTGGGATCAAGGCATGGGCTACTATGCCCGGCCTAATATCTTTTTTATCAGAAGAAATTCCTTATTGAATGAAAGCCAGGAGCTCATTGCTAGGGCACTGAAGCATAATATAACTTTAAATCATGCAAGTTCTTCCCAGAAATTTCCAAACTGAGGAGGATGCAGAGATCAGGCCAGAGAATGATGATGAACAGTCACATGTGCATAGTGGTCCAAAACCATTGCTTATCCACACTTAGGCCAGGAACTTGGTTGCTTTATGCAGCGCAGTGAGGCCAGGTATGGAGAGTGTCTTTCTTCCTAGCCTTTCCTCCTTTCCCCTTATTCCCTCTTTCTTCCTTCCTGCTTTCTCAGCTCATCTTTATAAAGTTTCTTTCTTTTTGATTTTGAGTTTTCTATGTAAGATTACTTAGTTCAATTAACTAGAATACTTCTTACTTTTCATAATGAATCATGACTGGTCAGTGAAATAAAGAATATGAAAATTCATTAAAATAAACAATATACTGTACTAACATCGTTACATTATGTAATACAACAAAGCATTATATAATAAATGAAAATGAAATTCCATAACTTTTAATAGAAAGTACAATTAAATATTCTTTCAGCAAATCTACAAAATAGTTCTGGAGACACAACAAATTCTTTTGTTTATTTTTACTTTATGTGTACAAGTGCTTTGCCTTCCCATATGTAAGTGTACTCATGGCGTGCAAGGCCCCACAGATGCTAGAAAAGGGAACTGGAATGCCTGGAACTAAGATTATGGATGGTTGTTAGCTTTATTCTGGGAATATAGCTGGGAACCAAACCCAGGTCCTCTGTTAAGGCAGCCAGTGCTCTTAACTACTGAGCTGTTCTCCAGCCCAAAAGATAAACAAACAACAAAAACAAGGGAAAAAACAAAGAAAGAAAGAAAGAAAGAAAGAAAGAAAGAAAGAAAGAAAAAGAAAGAAAGAAAGAAAGAAAGAAAGAAAGAAAAGAAAGAAAAAAAGAAAGGAAAAAAATCCACCAAAAATATTTGTAGAAAGATAAACTGCTTTGGTTATCAAAAAGATTTAAATGATGAAAAGAACCCACACTCTGTAAGTGTATAATTTAGTCCTAAGCAACATATGAATTTAAATAATAAACACATTAAATTTGTTAATGTTAACCTAAACATTCAGCTACTCAGCTGTGGATATCTTGTCTTATGCTAGATTATTCATTCAATTGATATAAAACTTTTTGGTGTTTTTATTTATTTAATCATTTATTTTTTATCATTTTGAGACAGGGTCTCCCTGCAGCCCCAGCTAGCCTAGAACTTGCTCTGTAGACCAGGCTGACCTTGAAGTCACAGAGATCCTCCTCCCTCTGCCTCCTGAATACTGGGATTAAAGGCATGTGCTACCATGCCTGGCTGATATATAAGATTTTTTTAAATAAAATGAAGAAACAGAACAAAGAATTCAAATGTGGGAAATACTTGATTTATCCTGTTTTTCACTTGCTTTTCTCCTGTGAGAAATTATTATTATTATTATTTTTTTTTTTGGTCTTTCCGAGACAGGGTCTCCCTGTAGCCCCAGCTGTCCTGGAACTCACTCTGTAGACCAGGCTGGCCTTGAACTCACAAAGATCCGCCTGCCTCTGCCTCCCAAGTGCTAGGATTAAAGGCGTGCGCCACCACGCCCGGCTCCTGTGAGAAATTATATCAATATGGACTGTTCTCTTGAGAAAGACCTCATGTTATAGGTATCATGGTGGCCTGGCATTAAATAAATGTTTCAGAGGAGAAAGAAATGGGCTTTCTATTGTGCAGAAGGCAGATACCTGAATGCACTTACATAATAAAACTAGTTACAATACACACTTAAATTCACACAGAAAAGGCACATTGCCTATGTAGGAAAGACTTCATTTTGCAATATGACCTTTAGTCAAGGACATTTTGTAGTCTCATGCAGTGAGTCTCAGTAATGCTACTTGTAAGTTGCATTGCTTCCCTTAATGTTACTTCCCTCTATGTTACAATAGTAAATCAATGTTATTGATGAGCTTTACCCCGAATAATATTCAGAGGCCTTGTCAACAATGCACTGTTCATTTGGTGAGAGGTTATTTGCTAGGTGAGGAAAAAGCTCTATGATCCCAGCTGTTATACACTGAAGAAAGGTTTTCAGTGAGCCTTTTCATTCCTCTCTCTGAAAGTCTGAAAGCCCTCTTCTATTTTCCAATGTGCTAATACAGTCCAATAAATGAAAGGCTTTGGCAGTATCATATCAAAGAATTTAAAAGCATTAAAAATGACAAAAGAATACCATAATTTTTATCCAGTCTTTACAATTTTTATCTGAAATATCAAACTTGAAGACAGCGCTTGATGGTATATTGGGACACTTTTTTATATGGAATATTCATAATAAAGCCTGAGGGTTTGGGATAGGAATACACAATGTTTACATATAAAAGATAAATGTGGGCCTATACTTGATACTTACACCTATTTTATGTATTATATAAAAATCAAACAACATATTTTAAAAGAGAAGTTCTAACTTATACATGGGAAGTCATTTCTTGCCTCTATTAGCATCTGCTTTGATATCAGCTGTTAAGGAAGCATACTGGATCTGAAAATTAATGGCCATGCAATATCTTTGGGTTCCAGCCTTCCCATTCGTAACATCAATATAAATTTTAGAGAGGTTTTTATTCCATTTATTTCTAAATGGAATAAAGAATTCAAGCTTGTATTGTCCTGAAATATCCAGCCCCACTGGCTCTCCTTCGCAGGGTGGGAAGATGCTATGCACACTACCAGAAGAGAAAAGCAGTCATCATTCTTGCTCAGCTGTGAACCCTGGGAGCTACAATGACTGGCCTGGCAAACCATGGCCACTGGTGCAATAATGGCATGAATATCATGGTGTAACCAACTACATTCTGCTTGAATTTAAGTCCTGTATTACAAAACAAAACCCATATCTGCTACTATAATCAGGGACAAGAACCTGTGGTTAGACAGATCACTGGCCTTAGGGAAAAATCTACTAGTATTATTCTCCTAAGTGGACATAGTAATAAATTAACTCCTGATGACTTATCATTATATACATAGATTAGTGCATCATTCATTACTGAAGCTTCTTTTTCCTGTTGGTGATTAACAGAGAGCCACATATGGTCAAAGAACAGAAAATAAAAGACTGTAGCATCCCCAGTCCTAAATGGGATATCTATATGCCCACCCCCCACTTCCTTCCAATGCTCAAGAATCATTGGGGAAAAAAAGTTAGAGCCGGAGGTGGTGAATGACTATCAGGAAACACTGTGTTCTAGACATGTCAAAGTGGGTGGATATTTGAAATCACAGAGGTTTGAACAACCCCAAGCCAGAAAAGTATCCCAGTGGATAAGGGAGGTAGGAAACATGTAGCATCCCTGTGTAATGAGCTGTTGGTAATTTGTAACTGCTTGGACAAGGAGAGTAGGTTTTCAATAAGAATGTGGACACTGGTAATTTGTTCTTGCTCCACTGGGTGGCTATACACCCAAGAGTCTCAGGGCAGCACAAACTGGAGTCATTGGTTTCAAAATAACAAAAACCAAATGCACAAAGTTGGGTAGACAGACAAGAGAAAGGTAGATTTGGAAGAGTTAAGGGGCATGTAATTGAGATCAAAAGACACTGTATAAGATTCTCAAGGAAATAAAAAAATTAGATGAAACTTTGATGTAATGTAGTATATAGTATATTTCTAATTTACTCCATTTAGTTCTATGTATTTAAATAAAAAATAGTAGTCAGATCTTTGATCCAGTTTTTTCATTGTTGTTGTTCCTTCTCATATTGTTCCAAAATACACCTATGTACCAAAACTATGACATCTGAAAATAAACTCTAGGTTAATTCCAAAACTTGTATAGGGTTTCACATTTTAATAGTAGGATTGTATGCAGATAACGAAACAATGTTATTTTACTTTCTTACATTACAAAGCAAGTTGATCAGTAACATCAGGTATTATATTTACTAAGAAACAAAGAAATAAAAGGAATTACTCAGTCTGCCTTCTAAAGAGAGAATTGGTGCTAGAATCCACAAATGAGGGACACCATATGTCTTTTGTTTTCTGGGGGACTGTGATACTTCATTTAGCATAATGGCTTTTAGTTCCATCCATTTACCTGAAAAGTTCATGATGTCATCTCTCTTTACCACTGTATAGAATTCCACTGTATAGATTAGATGTACATTTTTTTATCCACTTGTCCGTTGAGGGACACTTGGGTTGCTTCCAGCTCTAAGCTATTGTGAATAGAGCTGCAATAAACATAGATGTGCATGTATCTCTGCAATAGGATGAGTCTTGTGGGTATATACCCAGGGGTGGTATGACTGAGTCAAGTGGAAGGCTCATTTTGTTTCTTTAAGAGTTCTCCACATTGTTTTCCATAGGGGTTTCATGAGTTTGCATTCCCACCAGCAGTTAGATGAGTGTTCCCCTTTCCCACAACCTCTCTAGCATTTGGTATCATTTGTTTTCTTGATCATAGCTAATGTTAGATCTGATTGAAACAGTAAGTAAACTTAAGCCCAAAAAGGTAAACTTCAACATCAAAAAAAAAAAAAAAATTCTTTTTAAGACTGAGAAAAAGATGAAAGACGTTTATGGAAGAATGCATGAGCTCTGAAAGGGAGGGGGCAAGGAAGGAGAATTAGGTCTAAATTTTACTGAGAAAGGTATGAAACACACAAAACTTCAATAAAAAATAGAAACAAATAAAAGTAAAAAATAATACTGGATGAGTTTGATGCTACATGCCTTTAATCCCAGCAATCCTGAGGTAGAGGTAGATTCCTGTGAGACTGAGGCCAGCCTGGTTTAAATAGTGAGCTCCAGACCAGCTGGGGCTACAGGTAGACCCTATCTAAAAAGAACAACAGCAGAAAAATTAATGCATTGCTATAGAACAAAAGATATGAGCTGATAAAAATCTTCCAACTTAATAAATTTCTTTGAACATAATGTAAACAATTTTTTCAAGGGGCTGTTGAAAACTAGAGGAAGAAACAGTGTATTGAAATGATTTTCATAGAAACATTTCCAAGTATGAATATAAATATTTTGGATCAGCTGATGATCTGTGCATAAGCCCGTGAAGGGGAATGCCTGCCACAAACTAGGAGACTTAAAAAGTACTTAAGGGGCTGGAGAGATGGCCGTTCCAGGGGACCCCCTAGAGGACTTTGACATTACTGCTCCATTTTAATTTAAAAAAAGGAGGGGTTGTGGGAATGAAACTTTGTGTGTGGCTTGAGGCAAGGACGTGTAAGACCTGTCCCAGAAGATCTCCTGTTATCTTATATCTCTGTGGGCATTCAGTTGCCTCTGTGAGTTATCTGTAGCAGGAAGGTTTGGGATATTACAGTGTTTCTTGTTGGCTCACCCCTCCTTTCCACCTGCCTCCCACTTCCTTGCCCAAGAGCACAGTAGCCTTCAATATATAGATCACACTGACAGAAAATAAATGGAGTTGCTATCCTCCCAACTCTCTACGTGTGATTCTGCTCTTTTTCCACGGTGATCTCCTGCAGTTTTCCTTCACCCCTCCTTGTGAGAGCAAAGCCTACAGACTGTTGTTGGCCTGCAGGCAGGGGACAGTACTGGAGCCGGGCCAAGAAGGGAAGAACAGTGTGTGGAATGCAGTCACTTGTGACTCAAAGACATTGAATTATGACACAAACACATACAAAGATTTCTAAATTTCTGTATCCTTCAGATTTGCCGTGTCCTGTTGACAATTTTTTGATCCTTACCATGCTAGTTGATGTTGCTCAAGCTATCATTCTGGAAGTTTTTTGTTTGGGGTTTATTTGGGTTTTTTGCCTTTCTCTAAATGATCAAGGAAGAAAGAATGACCTTTTTTAGAGTCCCTGAGTGGGCCAAATTTATAACTTCTTTGGAGAAATACCTTCTCAAGTTTGTTTCCCTATTTTTCACTGGACTTATGTATTAATATAAAATATATTTTATATAGTTTTTGAATTTGCATGTTCTTTATATTATTTATCTATGCTAAATATTAACCTGTTATCTGATATATATTTGTATATACATACAATTTTATGTTTCTATAATTTTATAGGTTGCCTTTTTACTGATGACTTTTGTTTCTTTTCTTGTGCAGAAAGTTTTTCATGAAACTTATTTTCTGCTTAGCTTTTACTTTTAGAGGTCTTTACTGCTTGTTCAGATTTAATATGATAAATTATAGAAATCAGATTTTTTTGTGTGAAAGTTGTGGTCTTTAATGTCTGGCTACCAAGAACAACAAAAATAAGAAAAGCAAAGAAGGCAGATGGAAGGTTCTATCTCCTATTAGCATACACTAGCAGTCAATTTATCTGGAGGCTTAAGGTGCACAGCAATGGGGAGAAGTGCAATGCCATGTGGTGTCCTGTTTCTCTGCAGTTCTGTGATCTGAGTATCTTTCCCCAATAACAGCAGGACAAAGTTCACTGTGCACATCCTTACTCCTACAGATTTGTGCATAGTGTTACCCTGAGCTGTGTGCATGTCTGCTTATCTTAAGGGGCACATATGGGGAGCTGTAACTACCCTAAGTTCTGTATTGACCAAATCAAACACACCTTGCATAAGCAAAGAGGAAATTAGTCAGGGCAGAATGATACTCTTCATGGATTAATTGATAATTGACCCATAAAATAGACTAGGGCTGAAGAGTGGAGCTTAGATCCCCCAAACTTATATGAATGTAGGTGGCAATGGAGCAAGCTGAGTTTGACTGGGTTTAAATAAGAAACTCTGGTTTAAGGTATAAAGTGGAAAGACATCCAGAAAAATTCCTGATGTAAATCTCAGTTTCCATAGACACATGCATACACACGTGTACACACACACACACACACACACACACACACAAGTATATACATACTTAAAAAATTGACACACATACACATATGTAAAATAAAATACATATCTTTGAGAAATGTCATATTTTCTCATCTGTTTGTTGACAAAGTTGCCAAAACAAGCTAATGAGGAAAAGTATTTTCCCAACTATTACCCATATATTTAATATCAATATCAAATGCTAATATTAATTTTAGATATCATAGACCATATGAAAAGTATAAAACTATAAATCTTGGGGGCTGGAGTTTGGCCTAGCGGTTAAGAGCACTGACTGCTCTTGCAGAGGACCCGTGCTCGATCCTCAGCACCCACATGGTGGCTGAGAACTGTCTTTGACTCCAGTTCCAGGGGAATCCGACGCCCTCTTCTGACCTCTGAGACATTGCACGAAACGGGTGCACAGACCTACATGCAGACAGTACATTCATATGCATAAAAATAAAATTAAATTAAAAATTAAAAAACTATAAAACTCATTGAAGTAATAATATAGTCATAACTTTAAGGGAGAAAATGATCTCTTGCATTATTAATAGAGTCACTAGCCATAACAGGATAAAAATTTAATTAAGTGTACATTGTTACAAATAAAATCAAAGGCTTTGTAAAAGTCAAGACAAGGAGTATGAGAATGTGTCCACAACATAGTGACAACACAGCCTTCACTAGCAGCCTGTGGGGATTATGTAGCTGTTCTGCAGTGTCCTCCGAATATATAATCTTTGATTTTGGCTGAAATTGTGGTTTTCATTTTTATCACAATTACGAATTTTAAATGTTCATCAAATGATTTTAAGTATATTTTTGAAAAGAGAATCTTTTAATCTTTTGCAAAAGTACTTTCCAAATCCATAATCAAACCATGAATACTAAAACTAAAAGAAGAAAAACTGTGAGAAATAATGAAACTGAAGGAATTTTAGGAATTGAAAAAAGCACAGGAAAAAAAAAAAAAGAGTCGACAAGACATGAGGCGTGGCCCAGGATGCTGGAGCTACGTGATTTCTCCCACCATGCTGTTGCCAGAGCTGTGCTCCGTGCAGCACCTGACGCCAGGTGAGAAAGGTGCAGAAACAGCGGAAGCTGCGGCAGTACCTCAGCACGAAGACTTAAATCAATGAAGGAGGCTTCAGCCAAGAACTCCTGAAAGCATGGAAAGGCCTGTTATACCGTGTCTGCGTGCAGGACGAGCCCCTTCTGCAGGAGGAGCTAGCAGACACTATTTCCCAGCTCGTCCGTGTCATTAACAACGCAGAGGCTCCTTTTTACCAGATCAGAACCTGAAGTTTATTGACCCATTTTGCAGAATAGATGCCAAGACTAAGGACCACACACTGGTACAGACTATAGCTAGGGGTGTTTTGAAGTCATTGTAGATCAGTCTGTTTTTGTACCTGAAGAGATTGTAGAAGACCAAAGAGGCTGATGGTGGCCTCTCTGGAGAAGAGATTCCTTCGAACACCATGGCCTGGAGAAAAGTAGTTGGTGGGGAAAAAAGCGGAACTGAGTGAATGTCTCAGAGATGGAATAGGTGATGGCAGAGACACAGACCGCAGTACAGCTTTCAGAGAGTCGGGGTCACCTCTCCAGCTTAACTGCAGGGCTATGACAGATCGACTCCTGGAAATTACCAATAAGAAGGACATCCCTCCTTTCAACTGGACGTGGCTTGACAAGCAGATCAGAAAGTTCCAGAACCTCTCTGAAGCAGGAAATAATGATCCACTTGGTTTTACTGAAGACATTTCTCCTGATGAAAATGGTCAAGCCCTCAGTCAAAGAAGATACAAGAAAATAAGAAGGAAGATTTTACAGAAAACGGCCTTGGAAAAGGAGAGAGGAAACAAAGTATGTCTTGCTGCTGAAGAAGACAGTGAAGGCACCATTCAAAAGAAAAAAAGGAAAAGAAAGAAGAGGGGTCACTTCCGCCTGAGATTCAGGGCTTGGAGGACAGCACCGTGCCCCCTGGGCCAAGCGCAGGACATGAGCCTGGTGCCACTCAGATGCAGACCCCACAGGTACGTGTGACTGAACCTGGACCAGAGGCCACAGCTACCATTGGGGAGGAGAGCAGCTCCGACCCTCCTCACCTCGAGCCCAGACACAGTACAAGGAAACTGCCACGGAAGAAGCGCCTGGAGGCCCACAGAGAGATCTGGAAATCCTGGAAATCCGCCTCATTGCCTCAGAAGGACATGTCAGAGAGCGACCACACCAGCAGGCATTCTCAAGGCTCTGCTGCCAGAGTTTCTTCCGCAAGAAGTGTCCAGGTTCTGAAGAAGAAGCGGAAACTCAGAACTCTCCCTGTCAATGGTGATGACCTGGCCATGCTGACCGCACAGAAGACGGGCTCCGAGAGAGTACACAGGAGATCAAAGATGGCCAGACCATCCTGCCCCGGTGCAGGAGGCTGCAGAAGAAGGCTCAGCCCAGTAGCTTCAGCCTCTACAGACTGCCCTGTCAGAAAATAATCTTAAAAAGGAGGAAGAAGATGAAAGAGACATCAAACTTGGTAGAGCACAAGGGAGTGTTGGAGTCCAAAGTCAGGAAGATCCAAACTCTGAGAACCAGCAGGACTTTAGGCCCTCTGAAGAAACCACTGAGAAAAGAGAATGCCTTTGTGAAGTTTGACACCCACTTCTCACCAAAGACCCTGGTCTTCAAGAAAGCTAAAAGCAACACTTCCATCCCCCCCTCAGGTCCTGCGGTCCAGATAAATAAAACACACTCCAGCTCGAGGAAATCCACCTTTGGACTGAACAGGAACATGACTGCAGAGTTTAAAAAGACAGACAAGAGTATCCTGGTAGCCCCACAGGCCACTCCCTAGTGGCTTCAACCCTGAGCAGAAACCACTCCACGGAGTGCTGAAGACTCCTACCTTTTCCCCTGCCAGCACGCCTCTGGCAACAAGGAAGCCACAAACGAACACCCCAAAGAGACGGCCAAGAGCTGCAGACTTCTGAGAGCCAGAGTCCCTTTTAAAAGACCGATTTTGTGCTGGATGTTCTATAAATTATAACTTTAAAAATATGAGTTCATACGTAAACATAAAAAAATCATCCACATAGAAAATATGAAATAAAATGCTTTTATCCAATAACACATGTTGAAATTTCAATTTCTGTGGAAATACTGAAAGAATGGAGACATATCTTATATAATTTGAATTTTTTTTCAGTTTTAACAAATGACAGAATTTTTAAATAAAATATGATTGTTGATCAAGTACAACCCATATTGAAATTTTTTATTAGTGGCTGACATCATTTCTCAAAAAATAGGAGAGGAAAAAACTAACACCATCTTTAAAATGCTGAGGTGGGACTTATAAACACCAGTNAACCACCTTTGGACTGAACAGGAACATGACTGCAGAGTTTAAAAAGACAGACAAGAGTATCCTGGTAGCCCCACAGGCCACTCCCTAGTGGCTTCAACCCTGAGCAGAAACCACTCCACGGAGTGCTGAAGACTCCTACCTTTTCCCCTGCCAGCACGCCTCTGGCAACAAGGAAGCCACAAACGAACACCCCAAAGAGACGGCCAAGAGCTGCAGACTTCTGAGAGCCAGAGTCCCTTTTAAAAGACCGATTTTGTGCTGGATGTTCTATAAATTATAACTTTAAAAATATGAGTACATACGTAAACATAAAAAAATCATCCACATAGAAAATATGAAATAAAATGCTTTTATCCAATAACACATGTTGAAATTTCAATTTCTGTGGAAATACTGAAAGAATGGAGACATATCTTATATAATTTGAATTTTTTTTCAGTTTTAACAAATGACAGAATTTTTAAATAAAATATGATTGTTGATCAAGTACAACCCATATTGAAATTTTTTATTAGTGGCTGACATCATTTCTCAAAAAATAGGAGAGGAAAAAACTAACACCATCTTTAAAATGCTGAGGTGGGACTTATAAACACCAGTTCTAATTCTTTCATGTCCATAGGTCTCTTACTGTTCTCTGTCATTCTGTGAGTAAAAAACATTAAATAGTTTCTTTCTTTCAAGTTTATTTTTCTATTATTTTAAGGGAGTTGCCAAAATTGCCGACCGTATGCTGCACAAAATACTTTCTGTTGTCCTACTTCAACATCCATATCTCTAGTGATGTCTCTTTTCATTGAATTTTTACTTTTATATATAAAGGTGGCTAATGTCACCTTTAAAATATCTCACTGGTGGTAAACAACAAATATTACCACATCTAAGTAGAAAGTTTTAATAATTTTACCCAGATAAGCAAAGAGAGCTTTGAATATCAATTTGACTTATTATTGTGCTGGGATTCTCTCAAGCCCATTCAAACAAGCAGGAGGCAAAAAATTAAATGAAAAAAATCATTTATACTCTGAATATTAGAGATTAAACAAACTCCTTGAAGTCATAAGCAAATTGTGCATGGACACAAAGTTCAAAGACAACGTGCAAAACCCAATTAGATAGCATTTATAGTGAAGAATCTTTGTAGACTGTAAACATTGCTTTCTAATAATACCAATATGTTCAGATACTTAAAAACATATTTACCAAATTTTTTGTAAACATTTATTTGGAAAAGTTCATTTATTGAGAAAGGTAATCTAGATCAAATAAAGAGATAAAACTTTTTCACAAAGTAGAGGTTTGACTTTTTTGAACTATAACTATCCCCCAAATAGTTTAATAGATTTTATTTAATACTTGGAAAATATTTTCATTAACGAATTGACAATTTGATTTTTTCATTTCTTATTGAAGTTTTGTGCATTTCATACAATATTTCTTAAACAAATTTATACCCCTTCCTTACCCCCCATCCTGCCAGTGTTCATGCATTCTGCCCTGCATGTCTTGTATGTGTTTCTGATAATTTTTAAAATTTTTCGATGCACAAATTTACTGTTTAGGGCAGTAGTTTGCTGTCTCAGTCTGTTCTTTGACCCAGTCTTTTTTGTTGTTGTTCCTTCCAATTTTTATCAACTCAAACTATGCATATAACCATGGCACACATATACCAAAATTATGATGCCTGAAAATAAACTATAGGATAATTCCAAAACATGTTTAGGGATTCACATTTTGACAGTAGAGTTGTATGCAGGTAAAGAAAAAAAAATATTATTTTACATTACCACATTAAATAGTGTGGTGGTTTGAATGAGTGTCCCCCATAGGCTGTAAGTATTCAGACATTTGTCTCCAGTTGGTGGCACTGTTTTTGGAGGTCTTAGAAGGTGTGGCCGTGCTGGAGGAAGTGCGTTGTTGGGGGCAGGCTTAGTGAGTTTTAACAAGCCTAGTGGTCTACAGTTGCTTTCTCTGCTTCCTGTGCTGTTTGCGAGTTGTGACCCTCTGCATGCTGCCCCAGATCCAGCCACCATGCCTCCCGCCACAATGGACTCTAATTCCCTGGAACCATCAATCGTAAGCTCAAATAAACTCTTCCTTTTATAAGTTCCTTGGTCATGGTGCTTTATCACAGCAACAGAAAAGTGACTAATACAGATAGTAAGTTGAAGAGTAACATCAGGTATTGTATATACTAAAAAGAAAAAAATAAAGTTATACATTTGCCTTACAAATAAGGATTTGGTGATTTTACAAGAGAATACCTCTATAACAGCTGGCTCCAATCTACAGCTGGAGAACGACCTCATCATCATCTTATTTCTCCTTATTCTATGGGGGGGAGTTAAGAAAGTCTCTTGTATTAAAACTTCTGCGGCACCTAGAAGGTAAGCTTCATTAGGAATCATTAAAGATAGCTGTTACTAGTAGGATCCACAGAGGGGCCTGATGTCTGCAGCAATCTGAGGCATTTCTTCCCTTCAATGCCCAGAGGAGTCAATCCTTCTGCTGGCACTTTCTGGTACATCCTACTCACTGCAAAGCTGCATTTTCTTTCTCAGCCATTAAGTTGGTGATACTCTGGCCTGTTGGAACATACAAATCCTTTCCCATAGTTAGTTTTAAGATTTGGGTTGCAATGTTTTTTTGACAAAAAGTTTCATATCTATCTATTATCCCCCTTTTTTTATTAAAGGTTTTTATTTTTTGACCCATGCGTCTCAAAAAAGCAGTTTTGTTTTATAATACCTATAGGTGGAATATCAAGCACAGATTTCATCAAGTTCACCCATCGTTTTGGGTTACTGTATGTGATTAACTTGGGAAACAAGTTTATTTTTTGAGTTAAATCATCCTATAGGTGAAAAGATTGCTACCAGGCGATACTGTATGACAGCAAAATTATAGAGAACATTTGTTTATAAACCAATCCCAAGTACTGTTATACAGATCTTAGTTAAAGCTAATGTGGACAAGAGCAATTTATATCACCAATTAACTCAGATACAATACCGTTTTTTATCAGCCTATCAAACCATGTTGTTATAGAGGTATTATAGAGCTGTTATAGAGGTATTCTCTTTGTAAAATCAGTCAACCTGCCTTCTTAGTTGGACTAATGGAACATAGAAAACTGTGAAAGGATTATTCTTATTCAGAACCAAATATAATGCTAAAGTCTCCTTAAGCTATGCACTTAAACAACAATATCTTAATACAGGAGCTCTGACATCAACAATGGATATATTCTACCAAGGAGTGTTGGCCAGGGATCTAGCCCCACAAATGGTAAAGGCTCCTCTGCCTCCAAACTGGGTATCTGCAGAAGAGAGGTGATAAGGCCCTGCTGTTGAAGACCTGATATAAACATGGGAAAGATGTATGGAGTACCCACACTTGCAAGTATACAGTTGGTCTCTGGGAATGCCAGAGAGTGTTACCAAAGGCCACTAAAAACAATAAGCAAATATAGGTCTCCTTGAGTCAAGCAAGACTCCCCATCAGCACCAGCTACACCTAATCAGCCTGGAAATACTGTGCAGCAGTGGCAGCCATATGTCTGTAATATCCCAAATCTAATTGGCTATTAGCTCTTCTCCTTGGAGGAATAACCATGGCTGATGCCACAAGCTTAAATCCTCTACCGGTTAGCAGATGTTATGGAAACCACACGAAGACCCTGCCATACTTAACAGAAGAAAATGTAAATCATGAATTAACATGAAACATCTGTGTCTATACCAAAAGAAACCTACCATCAATTAACAATTAGCACTGTTTAAATACCTATATATGCTAATTGTGTGTGTTCTTTAGTAGGAATCGAAGGCTATATTATACTGTTTAATACCTAATATCTAATTGCATGTGCTTCATTAATAGGATCGAAAGGTTATGCCTGGACAAGCTAGCAGCCCATGAAAGAAAACAGCCAGAATGACTAGAGACCAAGACAATCAGCTCCAGAGAAAGAGAGTGTTTTGCTTCTCATCACCTGTGCCCCTTTTCTAGACCTAGGGAACAATCTGTGGAAGAGGGGGCTGGGGCATTGGTAGAATGTTTTAAGGCTTCGATTGGGTGAATGGTGAACTACAACAATATACTGAGGACACTCATTTGATCAACTTGTTGAACATACAAGACCACCCCCCCCCCCTGCTAGATGGTGGGACCCATGAGCTGTGTGGGTTGGGACACAACTGCTGGCAAATTATAATTTACATTAAGGATGCTTGTACTCACCAAATTATCACTTATTGTTAAAAAAAATGCAAACACAAAACAAAACAAAAACAGCAGAGAAATGATGCCAACACTTATGGCAGAATGCAATCTGGGATTAGTAGGGGGGGTGGGGGGAAGGGAAGGGGATATATGCCTGAACTGAATTGGAAAATGATGTATGAAATACACAAAGCATCAATAAAAAAAAAAATAAGGATTTGGTGCTGGGATCCACAAATGAGGGACACCATAAGCCATTTGTTTTTCCGGGACTGTGTTACTTCACTTAGCATAATGGCTTCTAGTTCCATCCATTTTCCTGCAAAGTTCATGATGTCATCTTCCATGATGGATGAACTTTTGGATGAGTGCCTGTATGCAATTTCCAAGTATTTTGTTGAGGATTTTTGCATTTATTTTCATTAGTGAAATGGGTCTATAATTTTCTTTTTTGGTTTTATCTTTGCCTAGTTTGGGTAATAGAGTGATGCTGGCTTCACAGAAGGAATTTGGGAGATTTGCCTCTGCTTCTATCCTTTTGAATAATTTGAGTAATAGCGATTGTAAGTCTTCTTTAAATGTTTTATATAACTCTGCCATAAATCCATTCGGGCCTGGACATTTTTTGGCAGGGAGGTTTTGAATTACTGTTTTAGTTTCCTCATATGTTATGGATCTGTTTAAGCTGTTAATCTCTTCTTGATTATGTTTTGGTGATGTCCATGATTTCAGATACTCATCCATTTCTCTTAGGTTTTCATATTTAGTAGATTATAAGGTCTTAAAATATTCTCCTATGATTATCTGGATCTTTTCATTGTCTGTTGTGACATTTCCCTTTTCATCTGTAATTTTATTGTTTTGGAGTTGCTTTTTCTTTCTTTTGGTTAACTGGCCTAGAGGACTCTATCTTCTTTATCCTTTCAAAGAACCAGCTCTTGGATTCATTGATTTTTTGTATTGTTTTCTTTGATCTCCATTCTGATTTTTATTATTTAATCTTATCTGTTGGGTTTAAGATTAATTTGTTTTTGTCTCTCAAAAATTTTAGCTGCAATATTAGGTCATTTATTTGGGCTCTTTCTGTTTTTGTTTTTGTTGCTGTTGTTTTTAATGTAGGGACTTAGGGCTATAAACTTCTCTCTTAGGACTGCTTTTAAAGTATCCCATAAGTTTTATTGTGTTGTATTGATCTTTTCATTAATTCCTAGGAATGCTGTTTTTTTTGTTTGTTTGTTTGTTTGTTTGTTTTGTTTGTTTTCTCCCTTGACCCGTTGGGACTTTGTTCTGTGTCCCAGTATGTTGTCAATCTGGGAGAATGTTCCATGGGGTGTTGAAAAGAAAGTATATTCTGTGATGTTTGGGTGGAATATTAGGTAGATGTCTGTCAGGTCCATTTGATGTATCATATTGTTCTGTTCAGATGTCTCTCTCTTTATTCTTTGTCCAGTTGACCTGTCCAATGGCCTCAGTGTGTTATTGAAGTACCCCACTATTAGTTTTCTGGGATTAATCTGTGCCTTGAAGTTCTGTAGAATTGTGTTTATGAACTTCGTTCAGTGCACCAGAGTTTGGTGTGTATATATTCGTGATTGTGAAATATTCATGGTTAATTGTTCCTTTGAAAACAATGTAGTAACCCTGTACCTCTCTTTTGATTAGTTTTAATTTGAAGTCTATTTTGTCTGATATTAGAATCACAACTCCTGATTGCTTCTTTAATACCATTTGCTTTGAATACTTTTTTCTATCCTTTTACATTAAGATGGTGCCTGTCCTTGAAGGTCAGATGGGCTTCTTGTTAGACAACAAAAAGATGAATTTAATTTCTTAATCCAATCTCCCAGTCTCTGTCTCTTGATTGGGGAGTTCATCCATTGATATTTAAAGTTATTATTGATATATATATATATTGCTTCCCATCACTTTAGTTTCTGTTTGCATCTTTGGTTTATGGGTGCATTTCCATAGTTATGCCTTCTTCAATTATTCTTTCTTGCTATTTGGGAGTAGTCATTCCTTTCTTTTGCTGTTTGTATTGCTTCAAGTATTTTCTGGAGGGTTGGATTTCTGAGCATATATTCCTTCAGCTTGTTTATATTATGAAAGATTTTTCTTTCTCCTTCAACTATAATAGACATTTTTGCTAGGTAAATTATTTTGGGTCGGCATCTATAGTCATTTAGAACTGGGAATAATTTAGTTCAAGCTCTTCTGGCTTTCATCCATTGAAATGTCAGCTGTAATTCTGATGGGTTTCCCTTTATGACTTATTTTTCTTTTGTTGCTTTCAGTATTCTGTCTTTGTTTTGAGAGTCCAGTGTTTTTACTATGATATGGCTTGGGGTATTTATTTTCTGGTCTTGTCCATTTGGTGTTCTATGAGCTTCTTGTATTTGTATGGGTATGTCTTTCCTCAATTTGGGGAAATTTTCTTCTATAATTCTGTTAAAGGTCTGGTCGGTACCATTATCTTGGGATTCTTCTCCTTCCTCTATGCCTATGATGCAGAGGTTTGGTCTTTTCATGGTGTCTCACATTTCTTGGTTATTCTACTCCTGTGGGGTTGTTTTTAATTTTTCATAGTCTTTGCTTGAGCATTCCAATTCTTCCACGCTATCTTCCAATCTTTTATATTCTTTTTTCTGCTTCATTCTTTCTGTTACAGAGGCTTTCTCCCATCTTTTCATAGTGGATGCGTGTTCAATTTTTTTTTTCATTTCAGTCTGAGACTTCTGTGTTTCCACTCATTCCACAGTTTATCATATTCTCCTTCTAGTTCTTTGATTCATTTGTTTCCATGTTCTTTAAATTCCTTGAATTATTTGAGTATGTTTGTGATAGATTTTTTTTTTCTTTTTGAGACAGGGTCTCCCTTTAGTCCCAGTTGGCCTGGAGCTCCCTATGTAGACCACTTGATGAATCACCTGAAGCCTGATGGCTTCCACCAAGTTTCAGTAACTTTGCTGAGCATATTTGTTATGCATGGCCCTACCAGGAGAATTAATAGAATCAAAACTATGGACCTGTTAAATGGAGCCAGCTAGGGACCCCAGGTCTTCCAGGGACTCTCCCAGAAAGACTCATTTTCTTTTAGCCTTTATTTTCCCCCAACCAACTGCCTAGCATTCCATTATGCAGGATTGATAGAAGTTTTACATTTTTTTTAATTGTTCTGGATTGACTTGCCTAAAGACAGAGCAGATATTTTCCTTTCTGATGGCTCTTGCATTTCTATTTTCAGGTAGGGATAAGTTTACTGGTTGATCAGCTCTTCAGCTGAGAAAGAAACTGGCTCTTTGGGAGGGGCTCCTGACCTTAAACTGCCTAGCCAGTTTCTAGCTCCTATTCTTATCATATAGCCCTCTGAAAAGGTTACTACAATTGCCAAGAAGGAATTGGGGTGCCTACTGGGTGACCTCTTCCATGCTGAAAAGGGGCACAGGGTGTGGCAACTGGGGTATCCCCACTCAGTATGTATATCTAAAAGGACCTCCAAAATTATAGCTATAGAGAAAACAAAGTCCTCTACTGGTGCCTGAAGGAGAAGTGAAGGCAAGAATAATTAGCTACATGTTATAGGCAGGGAGTCAGAAGAAGTAAGATCAGGGTGAATGCAAATGTCCATTTCTCAATGAGGGGTTCCAATGCATCCATTTTTTTCATTTTCTCCTTTTTGTTTGGCCATGATGACTATACTCAGAATATACTTCTTAGGTATGGAATAATCATTGTGGTCCAGCCCATGCTGGTGGGCTAGCCACTAACATGAAATTAAGTCCTTCTCCTCACCAAACTTTGGCTTTGATCTCATGATTTTCTGCATTTCTGGAGGCTCCCATCAAGATCAAGGCACTGTACCTATTGTTGGTAAAAGATGTTGCTAATCCTGGACCTGCAGCAGCCTTGGCTCTTGGAATGGAGAAGTGTGCACCCCTGAAGAATTTCCTCTCTGAGGTCTCCTTCCAGAAGACCAGAGAGAACTGCAGAACCCTAGACCAGAACACTCACCAGGTGAAGTGAGATGGAGACCCAAAATAGAAGCTACTTAAGAGGGAACTCATACTGTGACTATCACAGTAATGTTCTTAAAGAACCTAAACTCAAAAGAACCCAGGTGCGCAAGAATTGCCAGGTGTATAAACAAGTAGAGTGTTAGGAATACTAGAGAAATTACTGGTGAACTCAGTAGAATGAAACAATAATACATACAACTATAATAATGGAATGAAACAAACATAACAGACCATATATCTGGGCATGGTTGGGTGTATTTATAGTCCCAGCACTTGTGAAGATGAGGCAGGAGAATTGTCATGAGTTCAGAGAGCCTGTGATACATAGTGAGTAGCAGGAGTGCCAGTGATACATAGCAGGATCCTGCAGACCCTATCTGCAAAACAATAATATGTAAAGCAAGATCCAATTTGCATAACATTTTTTTAAAAGAAAAAACCTTCAATGGAACTTATATGATCAGTCTTCTGGACATAGATAGAAGCAAATAGATGGAAATTGGAATATACAAACATTTTAGAGGGATGCTGGTTGAAATGGACATATGATTGTTGCAATTGCCAAAACCCGTTCTTTCAAAATGGGTGTTTCTTACTAAAAGTAGATTAGAAAGTAAAAGCAAATGCATTCATGAATAAAACAAATACGGAAAATTCTGAGTGGCTTTCAGAGAATGGTTTTCGTTCCCAATGGTTTCAGGTTTCTTGATGGATTTGAACTCAAAGTAAGATGACAGATAAAACAGCAATAACATGAACACACCACATCTTCACTTGCACCTCTCCCATTCTAGAATAAATTCCAAGCATTTGATTTGGAATTTCAATAAAGTTTCCAACTGTAAATGAAAATCCTACCAGTTCCTTAATTAACATGAGCAAAGTAACCAGGAAAACTCTAATCTCTAACAGCATCTTAGTTGTCCCAGAATATATACAAGGATAAAGATTATGAGTTGGAGAGATGACTTACATATTAAGAGAACTGGCTGCTCTTACAGAGGACCTTGGTTCAACTCCCAGCACCCACATGGGAGCTAACAACCCTCTAGTTTGTAACTCCAATTCCAGAGGAATCTGAAACCTCTTTTTGGCCTTTGTGGGCATTGCATGACGTGGGTGCACTTACACAGTGCAGAAAATATATTCATACACATGAAAAAACAGGGAAGGTGTTTCCACAGCCCTCAGGATGGCTGACAGCTGTGGATTCACCAGAGAGAGAGACTGCATTTCCTGGAATAAAGCCTATATTTATATACTTTTAAATTCGGACCTATTCGGCCTTTGCTTAGCATTGGTTATATTTCTCAATTGGTGGTCCTATGGGGAGGGAATGTTTATCCTCAGCCAGAGAGGCCCATGGCCTAGGGACATAGGCCGGGGAACACCCCTTTCCTTTACCATCTTCTGACCTGGGGTAAGTTTGTTTTCTGTTGCATCATTTCTGCTGTCCAAAGCTCCTATCTGAAAGCCATTGCAGCACCAGGGGAAGCTCTCTTTCCTCAGCCCATGGGTCCAGGGCCCACTGGCTGTTTTGGGGAGAAGGAGTGCAGAACCCGGCTCTGTGGTAACGGGTCTTGCTGGATGGGAGAAGTCCATCCTAAGTGTCCCTCACCCCTCCCCCACTGACAGGTCTCTGGGGTACATTGGAGGACAAATCTTTGTACCCTGTAATCTCCAGGCTTGACAATGGACAACTTTGGGTCAAGGCCTAACCACCAGACATTTTTTTTTCTGTTTTCCAAACTGTCTACACACAGGCTTTCCAGGATCTGCTCTCTCTCTTGTACCCCTCTCCCCCATTCCTGCGCCTCATTCAAATTTCCACAGTCGCCATCTTGTCTAATCACATGACCGCCATTCCCACAGCTGCTAAGCACATGGCATGAATGCATTTACCAGGCAGATTAACAAATTAAACCCAAAATGTCCACTATTGGAGTTTTGCAATTTTATCACCATGTTTTCATCTGTTTCTAATTAAAATCATTTTTCCATTTTAGCTTTTGTATGGGTATAGTTAATGTTTTCTTAACTTTTTTTGCTTAAAGGATTTTTGCTTAAGCTACTGGTTTTTAACTAATGCTGTTTGGTTTTATTTTCATTCTGTTTCATTAAATTAGCAGATAAAGCCAACACCTATCTAGACACAGGCAAGCCATGTGCACCCGTCTCACTTACATTAACTTGCCCTTTTGCAAGCTTTTGCTGCTGTGACCCAGGCTCCCATGGTTAAAGCTGGCCTTCCTCCTTTGCAGTTCCACTGTGATAACTGATCAGTATATTTATGTGATTAAGTCAGGCATGTGTCTGTCCAAGCTGTCTGTGTGCTTACTGTTTTATGTGTGTTTACTGTTACATCTATATTTACTGTTTCACATATGTTTATCATTATAGGTATGAGTCTGTCATGTGTCTGTCAAAAAAGTGGCCACTTCTAGGTTATATTGTGCACAAAACCTATTATATTCAAAGGCCTTAAGTTATCTGTTAAGACTAAATTCCAAACTAAGTAACTGCATGTGCCACAATTGCCTGATTATCTTTTGTACTGCCTCAGTAGGACTGAATGTCTCCTCTCTCCTCATCCTTTAGCTTCTTCCTTGATGAAAGTGTATGTAATTCTGTAATTCTGGGGGTTTTGGGTTTTTTTTTTTTGTTTTTGTTTTTGTTTTTTGGTCTTTTTGAGACAGGGTCTCCCTGTAGCTCTGGCTGTCCTGGAACTCACTCTGTAGACCAGGCTGGCCTTGAACTCACAGAGATCTGCCTCCCACATGCTAGGATTAAAGGTGTGCACCATCACACCCAGCTGTAATTCTGTTTTATACAATGTTTGGTACCAGCATTATAAAGAAACTGCATTGACCAGTTTGGCCAATTCAGTCTTGAGAATGCAAAGAAATTGGTTGGGTCTGCTGTAAATGACCTCTACAATGTCTGAATGAAAGCATTTCCATGTTGTGTGCCTGTGCTCAGTACAACTTTTATAAACTGCCATCACCAAAATTAATTATTAGATCCTTATTCCACAGCTGCAGATTTTAAGTTTACTTCCTGTCTGCTGAAAACATGTGAAAATACACCCCTGCCTCTTTTTTCCTTCTGCAACTCAGAATTTATAAAAGACAACCATACTTAAAGCTCTCCTTTGTTTCTCACTTTATGTCTCAGTCTTTTCCAGATATCAGGGAAAAAAAAAACAACTAAAAAATGGACAAACCAGGGTGGGAGAAGCAACTAAGGATGTCATGGCCCAGGAGGGGCACTGGACAGACAGGCAAGATTAAGAAGGAATGGGTGAAAAATGACAAAGGACACGGAGGTGAGGTAGAGTCTTTCAGGGGAAAAAGGGGGTCCCATCCACTCTTGTGACAGAAATTGATGAGGGAACTGTAGGCCCTGAGAGTGAGGTCAGTACAGAAAAGGAAGACCCGCTGCCCAATAGGAAGGAGATGGACCTACCTATACCTTGAACATCAGCCTAGGCTCGTCGAGGGTCAATGGAGGACAGTCCTCCACACTCCTGTGCAGGATTTGATGAAAAATGGCATTTAGGTATTCAATGGCTGAGAGGAGGCAGCTGAGTCCTCCTGACAGGATCTGCTACAGCGAAAGGCTGTGCTCCATGCCCAAAGCCTAGGCTGATGTTCCAGGTATAGGTAGGTCCATCTCCTTCCTATTGGACAGCGGGTCTTCCTTTTCTTCACTGACCTCACACTCAGGGCCTACAGTTTCCTCATCACTTTCTGTCACAGGAGTGGATGGGACCCCCTCTTTCCCCCAAAGGACTCTACCTCACCTCAGTGTCCTTGCTGGTCATTTGTCACCCATTCCTTCTTAATCTTGCCTGTCTGTCTGGTGCCCCTCCTGGGCCATGACATCCTTAGTTGCTTCTCCCACCTTGGTTTGTCCAACTCCTGCCCTTCCTGATCCTGTCCACCCTCAGGTCTGGGACATTTCCACACCTGTAATCACCTCCCACCACTCACCAGTCCTGATACATCTCAAGGACCCCACCTCTTTTCCTTCCAGGCCAGTTTCTATTTCTGAAACCCACCACCATGGGCTCAAGCCTACCATTACCTGCTTCCTATCTCCACTAACTAACCCTGTAACACCCCCATTCTTCCAGTTCATAAGCCCTCTGGCACCTACTGTCTAGTTTAGCCTGCCCTAACCCTTAAACCTCAGTCTCCCATTTCACTGTCCTGGCCTTCTTTACTGTGCCTTCATACTTTCTTTTGCTTTTACATGGGAAAATCAAGACACCAGGTCTGCAGAACAGCTTACATGGACCGTCTTTCTTCAGGGTTTCCAGGAGAGCCCACATTTATTTGGCCAAGCCTTGGCCAGAGATCTCTCCTCCTTTGACTCTGGTCCTAATGTTCCCTTTCATTACTCTCATGTCAGATCGAGTCAATGTCATATGGGACCTACAGCCTCCAGAGACAGCAGACCACACCCTCTCTTTTCTTGGATTTGTGGGCTTCTTCTATCACTGGATCCCTAATTTTGCTGTTACAACTGAACCCTTATACCAGGCAGCTAAGGGGACCCCCATGGGGCCTCTCTCCCATCCCACCATCATCCACTTCTCTCTCCTTAGGATCCCTCCTGGCAGCCCCTACTTTGGCTCTCCTGAATTCTTCATGACCTTTCTACCTCTTTACAGACAGAAAGTTGGGAGTGGCCACAGGGGCCTTATCCCAATCCGTTGAGCCTTCATACTGGGCAGTAGCATTTCTCTCCAAACAGCGTGACCCCACTATCTTCCTCTCTTCCCCTCCCTGCTCCTACCTCAGTGTAGTCCACAACCACTGACCTGCCCTCTCACACCAGGGGACAGTGTTCTCCTTAAAACTTTATCTCTCAAGTCTCTTGATACCAGGTGGACTGGACCCCACATCGTCATCCTTACTATGCTGATATCAGCCAAACTTCTAGGCCAGCCACACTGGTATCATTTGTCCAGATTCAAGAGAGACCCAACCTAGGATGGATGGTCGGGCCAACAGCTGGGACCCATTATTCTCAGGTTTTCCAGAGACCCTCTGGAAAAGGTCTGCTTTGGCTTCTTCTTGCTGAGCTGGGATGTTGAAGCAGGGGAGTAGATAAGGCTGTGGGCACAGGGATTTAGGGATGTAAAAACCACTCTGGAGACCTGGATGTGTTCCTGCAAGAAGTGGAGGATACCAGGTGCTAAGATCAGAAGGACTCTCCTGTTTGAGGTGGGAAAGGCTCCACTTGCTGTTAGATGATCTTGGTTGGTCGGGTATGACAGCCTTCACCCTCTGTACTTTCACCCTTCCTCTGTTCCCCCTGCTGCCACAGGTATCAGACTCTGACACTCTGGCACCCCTGCCCAGTTGCCCTTTGTCTTGTCATTGTCTCATTCTTCACCTGACCAGGTGATGCTGTGCCAGATTCAACATACTGCTGGCATGTCCATGCTCTGGATACCTGGATGGATGAAACTGGGGAACACATGTTTAGACCCTGTCTTCCAACCAAGATCATCTAACAGCAAGAGGAGACTTTCCCACCTCAAACAGGAGAGTCCTTCTGATCTTAACACCTGGTCTCCTCTGCTTCTTGTAGGAACACATCCAGGAGGTCTCCAGAGTGGTTTTTATATCCCTACATCCCTGTGCCTACAGCCTTACCTACTCCCCTCCCTTCAACATCCCAGCTCAGCAAGAAGAAGCCAGAGCAGAGTCATTGTCCATATACCCTAAGAGTCTGGGATGTTAGGTCAGGCTCAGAGAAAAAAGCCAAGATGGCATATACCCTCCTTTCTTTTCCTGTCAGGCCAGATTCTCATAACACCTCTGGACCTGAGACCCACCTCCAGGTCTGAGCCCCTGGCCTGTTTTAATTGGCCAGATTTCAATAAGTTACCATCTCCCCTTCCCCCTATAAAAGGTTCTCCCTGCCTCTCAGATGTGCTCTTTCCACTGCCCTCAGGATGGCCAGAGGCCATGGATTCACTTGAGAGAGAGACTGCATTTCCTGGAATAAATGCCTACATTTATATACTTCAAAACAAAACAAAACAAAACAGGGATAAGCATGCTAAGCCTGGTGTTAAAAATATACAGGCACGGAGCTGGAGAGATGGCCTAGTGGTTAAGAGCACCGACCGCTCTTACAGAGGATCCGGGTTCGATCCCCAGCACCCACATGGTGGCTGAGAACCGTCTGAAACTCCAATTCCAGGAGAACTCCAGTTCCAGGGGAATCCGAGACCCTCTTCTGAACTCCGCGGCATTGCACGACACGGGTGCACAGACTTGCATGCAGACAGTACATTCATACACATACAGAAATAAATAAAATTAATAGAAAAATATACAGGCACTTATGATGGTTAATCTTGATTTGCACCTTGATGAGATTTAGAATCATGTGAGCTAGTTTAAATGAAGTAAGAGGACTTACTGTAGATGTGAGACATACCATTCAAAAGGAGAAAATCCGCTGAACCCAGGCCTTCACTGCTCTCTTCTTCCTGACTTTCTTTGGTAAGTTATTTCAGTTTAGAAGTGAGACGTGTAGCTAATACAACTCCTAATCCAGGCATTAATGTCACTTGTCCATTCATGGTGATGTTTTGCACCTCTTTAAATACATATGGACATGCAGTCAATAGCGTGTCATGAATCTGGTTTTCTCTTCTACAAAATCCTAGTTTTCCTCTCTTTGTATAGTAAAAAGTATTTGAATTATGGCCCAATACCATGTATAGTAAGAATAATTACTTTAAACACACATAAAACCAAACACAAATTTGAAGGAAAAATTATCTAAATTAAAGATCTTATTTGATTCATATTGACAGAATACTTTGTTTCTTTATTTCAGATCTTTTAATCACTCATATACTAATGAAACAAACTGACTATTCCAAGTTGGCCTGATGACACATGCCTTTAATCCCAGAGCTCAAGGGGTACAGGACAGCAGATTTCTGTGAGACTGAGGCCAGCCTGGTCAATATAGATGTGGCTTCAGGGAAACTCTGTCTCCAAAATCAAAGTTATACACAGGCTCAATGACATAAGTTACATAATCTAGTAAAAAATATAAACTAAAAAACAAATATAAATTTGTTAATTTCAGAAGTTTGTTGAATGCCCCATTTTAATGTTTATTAAAAATCTCATTAGGTAGTTAATAGGAGATTATGTAATGTTTCATGCTAGTTTTCTTCTCCATTAGAACACCTTTATGTTTTGTTTTTATTTGTTTTGTTTTGTTTTGAGATAGAGTGTCAGCCCAGGTAGGAACACAGTTCACTATGTAGGCTTGTCTAGCCTCGAATTCACTAGGTAGTCATGGTTGGCTTCAAATTCACAATCCTCCTTATAAAGCCACAAGTATGTGTTACTTATGCTGAAATAATCTCGTGCTATTATGCCTGGGTTAGAATACTTCTCTAATTCAAAGAATTTTCTAGGCTTATGTTTTCTTTCATTTTGTATTTATAATTTCAGAATCCATACTATATTGGTTTTTGGTTTCTGCATCAAAGTTAGATGTTATCCCAGAGGACTTCAAGGTACAGTGAAAAAAATCCAGTTTCTTAATTTGTAAGAAATAATAGTCCAACAGATCTCCATATAACCCAAAATCAGCCTCACTCAGAACATCTGCTTCCTTAAAAGTAGAAAAAAAAATGAGCTGAATAAAAAAGCAACAGAATAGCAAGGGTCAACAAACCTAATTGCGTTGCACATTGTTTTTCCCACCTTAAAGTTTTCATAAACATGAAGATTAAACTGTACACTTGTGCTAGGCCATAGAAAGACATGTTAGTTGTCCCAGGAGGCTCTCAATGCAAAACACCTCTTACCTCAATGCAAAACACCTCAAGTATGAAATTAAACATTGTTCTGGGTGTATTTGCTTGGAGAAAAGGTCAAGTTTGGTTTTACAGCCTCTGATAAAAGAAGTCTATAGATTCTGTAGGTTTGACACAACAATAAAAATAAGTATTTATAGAAAAATGGTTTGAGAGGCTGTAAGTCACTCAGGCAGGTACTTTTTGGGGTGGACTGTCTCAGAGGCAGCTGGAAGAGGGTCTCGACTCTGAGCCCTCTTGTGGGGGGTGCGGTTCCCATCTCCGTAGGACCACACTTGGCATTTGCAGCATGACTAGAGGGTCAGGTTTGGGTTTGCTCTGGTCCCTCAGCGGCTCTGTATGGGCTGGCTCCTGAGGCACAGGCAGAAAGCCATAAGTCACTATGGCAGGTACCAGGGCATGGGCTAGATCAGGCATACCCCCCCAAAGGAAATTGGTGCAAAACCAAGTGGACTTTCCTTTGGAGAACCTTCAGACAGGAAGAAAAGACTGACTTAAGCTTCCAATATCCAATATATAAACAAAATTGAAAGCCTTAAACTTAGACAAGTCAATACTCCATAAACAANCTCTCTCTCTAGGTCCTTCTTGAGTTCTTCATTCTCTTTTCTTAGTTCTTTGATTTGCTCTTTATAATCTTGTAGTTCTTTAAGTATGTTCCCAATTGTGTTTCTGATATCTGTGTCCTGGGCCATCCCCAGGGGGATCCCACTGTAGGAATCTTCCATAGGGTTGGTAGAGCTTGGTGTAGGATTATCCTGCCCCTTTCCCATGTTGTCTCTTCTTCGTGTTCCTGGAATATGGGCTTCTCCTTGCCTGTATTCCAATATGAGTCCCAAATGCATCTTCACTGTGTTGAAGGCTTGCTTTTTTTTGCCTCCTTCAGATGCCTTCATAATCCCAGTTGGCGTGGTGGAGGGGGCTGCTCTTTAGCCTGTGCCCCATTTCCTGCGCTTCAGCTGGTCTCGGGAGATCTCAGATCTCAGATCTCAAGACTCATACAACCCTTTTATACCAGCTGGGATGATAACTCTGCCCCCACAGCCACAAAAGCCAATCAAGCCAAAGACAACTGGATTAATGGATTAACTAGATTAAGACAAACAAGAAACAGTGTTGCTGAAGCACCCAGCTCCTACCTACCTACCTGTGCTTGCTTCAGCTGGTCTCGGGAGATCTCAGATGGTGGACGTTTTTAATCTTAGCACTTGGGAAGCAAAGGCAGGTGGATATCTGTGAGTTCAAGGCCAGCCTGGTCTACAGAGCAAGTTCCAGGCCAGCTGGGGCTTAGGGAGACATTGTCTCAAAAACAAACAACAACAACAACAACAACAACAACAAAAAGTTGTTCTCTGAGCTCTGTGCGTGTGCCCATACACCATATACATACCCACATTAAAGAGAGATAAAATAAAAACAGAAAACATGTATGAAAAAAACATACTTTTTCAGGTTCCCATGTACCTTAACCCTCTTGTTCTCTGCCAATGCACCAAGGTCCCCTAAGGGAACAGGATCTCACCCTCCCTAACATCCCTCACCCACCCCATCCTCCACTCCTCCACCCCCACCCCTGCCCAGCACCTGCTTGATCCCAGGTCCTGGCAGTGGGGGAAGGGCAGCTGCAGCAGCTTCCTGCTCCGGGCTGGCTGGAGCTGCTCAGAAACTCTCAGGTTTCAGTTACACTAGTGAGTTGGTGGAAGGCAGGCTTCGACCCCGGGAGTGTGGTTCCTAAGGGAGTGGCTCTCTGGCCATTCTGGGATCAGATGAGAGAAACCCTTTCAGCCAAGAATAGACCAGAGCAGGGGAAAGGGTGTTTCCTTGGTTCTTCCTGACCCTGGAAGTGTGTGATGTGGTGTGAGGTCTCTCCATTTCTTCATTTAGCTAGGCCGGATATGTCTTGAAGCCTTTTACTGGGACCTTGGGAACAAGAGATAAATCAGACAGGCTTTGTCTTCAGGGAGGCCCCACAGAGCCACGGAGGAAGCAGACACACAAACAAGCCCTCTTGTGCAGGGAGATAAGGCTGCAAGAGGGCACCAGGTAGGTGGGTGTGCAGGGAGCCTTTAGGAGGACAATGGACTGCATACCACCAGAAGAGTTCCCAGGTATACAGGGAACAGGAGAGGGAACAGCCTGTACCAGGGCCTGGAGGTGTGGCAGGGGATGGGGAATGGGAGAGGTGCAGATCTTAGCAGGGTCTTGATTCATAATAGCTTCCTGCCCCAGGTTATTCGTGCTCAGTATCCCTTGGGTGGTGATCACATAAAGACAACAGTGGAAGGGCAGTGTCTGCACCCTCCTGCACGGATAGTCCCTATGATGCTCATCTTTCTGCTGGAAGCTCAAGAGTCGACATGTTTAAACCCAGAAGAGCTGAATCTGCAGAATTAAATTTTAGATTTCTCCAAAGAAGGAGACCGGTGACAGCTTCATTTGAGTGTGAGAGCAGAGGAGACTACAACCCAGACAGGAGGGAGAAGAGGCCACCCAGCTGAGTGGGGGTCAGAGCAGAGCAGTTCCTAGCACACTTCTAAAACCAGCTCAACCTATCCGGGAAAGACTTTTTAATATACTTTGTAAGATTTAGAAATTTTATGTGTATGACTGTTTTGCTTGCATGCATGTATGTGTGTGTACCAAATACATCCAGTGCCTGCGGCACCAGAAAATAGAGGGTGCTGGAGCCTCTAGAACTGGAGTTACAGATGGTTGTGAGATGCCATGTGAGTGCTGGGACCTGGTCTTCCAGTACTCTTAGCTGCCACTTGAAAGGCTTTTTTCGACATAAAACAGGCCAGATCAAACCAGATTAACAAAGTATAAAAGGAGGTTTATTAGGACACGCTCCCGGGTGGGTCCACTGGTCTCAGAGAGGGAGGCCAGGGGAGTCTAGCACTTAGGTTGGGGATGAGGGCTTTTATAAGTTCTGGGGAGAGGAAGATGAGGTAATGGTGGTGAGACAAAGCATGTACTTGTAAGGGCAAAACTGGTGTAGTGGGAGGGGACAAAGTGGGTCTTTAGTGTTCGTCATGAAGCTGGAATATAACCATATATGGTCTTAGGCTGTGCTCTCATCAGGAAGGGAAGTTGCATCAGCGGCCTGAGATGAGGTAGGCTTTTGACCGGAAGAGAAGGGTGGTAGGTGCCATCTTTAGATCTCCAAGCCTAGGCCCTGCCTTACGTCCCGACCTCTTTGGGTATATGTGCGCCAACTCAGCTCTTACTACTTCCTGCTGAAAGGGGCGATGCAGCTCTTACTACTTCCTGCTGAAAGGGGCGACGTGGGTGGGGGGAAGGCAAGTGATTGAGAGTGGGGGGCACATAGGCAATGGAGAGTAAGATTGTAGAAGCATCTGGTTAACAGCCACTCTGGAGACTTCCTGATGTGTTCCTGCAAGAAGCTGAGGAGATCAGAAGGAGTCTCCTGGTTGAGGTTGGAGAGGCTCCTCTTACTGTTGGATGGTCTTGGTTGGAGGACAGGCTTTAAACGTGGGCTCACCAGTTTTATCTGTCCAGGTATCCCGAGCATGGACATGCCAGCAGTATGTTGAACTGGCACAGCATCACCTGGTCAGGTGAAGACTGAGACAATTAAAAAGACAATGGGCAACCAGGCAGGGGTGTCAGAGTCTGGTACTTGTAGCACCAGGGACAGCAGAGGAAAACAATGACCCAGGAAGAGGGAGAAGAGGGTGAAGGTACAGAGGGCAAAGGCTGCCATGCCTGACCATTCAGACCTGTCTTTGAGGGTCTCTGGAAAACCTGAGAGTCATGGGTCCCAGCTGTTTGGTGGACCATCCATCCTGGGTTTGGGTCTCGCTTGAGTCTAGATAAATGTGGCTGGCCTAGAAGTTTGGCTGCTGACGGCGTAGTAAGGATGACGATGTGGGGTCCAGTCCACCTGGGATCAAGAGACTTAGGAGATAAAGTTGTTTTATTTTTTATTTAATTTTATTTATTTATTTATTTATTTATTTATTTATTTATTTATTTATTTATTTGTATGAATATACTGTCTGCATGGAGGTCTGTGCACCCGTGTAGTGCAATGCCGCAGAGGTCAGAAGAGGGTGTCGGATTCCCCTGGAACTTGAGTTCTCCTGGAATTGGAGTTTCAGATGGTTCTCAGCCGCCATGTGGGTGCTGGAGATCAATCTCAGGTCCTCTGCAAGAGTGGTCAGCGCTCTTAACCGCTAGGTCATCTCTCCAGCCCCAGGAGATAAAGTTTTAAGGAGAACACTGTCCCCTGGTGTGAGAGGGCAGGTCAGTGGTTGTGGATTCCACTGAGGTAGGAGCACGGAGGGGAAGAGAGGAAGATAGGGGGGCAAAGCTGTTTGGAGAGAAATGCTACTGCCCAGTATGAGGGCTCAACGGGTTGGCCTAAGGCCCCTGTGGCCATTCCCAACGTTCTGTCTATAAAGAGGTAGAAAACGCATGAAGAATCCGGGAAAGCAAAAGTAGGGGCAGCCAGGAGGGCATCCTAAGGAGAGAGAAGTGGACGATGGTGGGACGGGAGAGAGGCCCCGTGGGGGTCTCCTTAGCTGCCTGGTACAAGGGTTCAACTGTGACAGCGAAATTAGGGATACAGTGATGGAAGAAGCCCACCAATCCTAGAAAAGAAAGGATGTGGTCTGCTGTCTCTGGAGACTGTAGGTCTCATATGGTGTTGGCTCAATCTGACCTGAGAGTACTGGAAGGGTACATTAGGACCAGAGTCAAAGGAGGAGAGATCTCAGGCCAAGGCTTGGCTACAGACCTAGTTTTTGGGTCCTCCCATGTGAAG
Organism: Rhizomys pruinosus; assembly: GCA_009823505.1. Lineage (NCBI taxonomy): Eukaryota > Metazoa > Chordata > Mammalia > Rodentia > Spalacidae > Rhizomys > Rhizomys pruinosus. Next base: position 127,081 of record VZQC01006012.1, on the reverse strand, counting down.
GCAAAAGGAAGTGTGAAGGGCACAGTAGTAAAGAAGGCGCAGACAGTGAGATGGGAGACTGAGGTTTAGGGTTAGGACGGAGGTCCTGAACTAGATGGTAGGTGCCAGAGGGCTTACAAACTGGAAGAATGGGGGTGTTGCAAGGTTAATTAGTGGAGATAGGAGGCAGGTAATGGTAGGCTTGAGCCCATGGCGGTGAGTTTCAGAAATAGGAAACTGAGGCCTGGAAGGAAAAGAGGCAGGGTTCTTGAGGTTCTTAAAGGTTCCTGATATAGGACTGGCAGGTGGTGAGAGGCGATTACTAGAGTGGGACTGTCCCAGACCTGAGGGTCAACAGGATCAGGGAGAGCAGGGGCTGGACAATCCAGGGTGGGAGAAGCGACTAAGGATGCCATGGCCCAGGAGGGTCACTAGACAGACGTGATTAAGAAGGAATGGGTGAAAAAATGACTTGTGAGGACACAGGGGATAGAGTCCTCAGGAAAGAGGGGGTCCTGCCCACTCCAGTGACAGAAATTGATGAGGGAACTCTGGGGCCAGAATGTGAGGTCAGTACAATAAAGGTAGCCCAGCTGTCCAACAGGAAGGAGATGGACTTACCCGCTACCTGGAGCATTAGCCTAGGCTGGACAAGAGTCAGTGGGGGTCTCCGAATCTGGCTGCTAGCCATCAGTCCTCCACCAGGCCGAGGAATTCAGAGGCTTGAGGGGATTGGGGTGCCCAGAGCAATGGGGCTGGACCACTGTGGCCTGGCACAGAGGACAAGCCCACATCCAGGCACTCAGACTTTGAATGGCCAGGCTGCAGGCAGAGCTCTGGCACAGAGAGGACAGCATGGTGGATGGCTTGGGGTTTGGGAAGTTTCTAGCCCAGTGACCTTCTTTGCCACACTTCGCAGGCTCCTGGCAGAATGGACATGGGCCCCTTCGGGATGGGGCTTGACGGATCCCCATATGTCCCACTGTGGGAATGTCGTTTGCCTCAGGGCAGCTACCAGGGCTTGGGCATTTTGTTGTAGCAGAGCCTGTCTGGAGGACTCAACTGCCTCCTCTCGGCCATTAAATACCTTAAAAGCCATTTCTCATCAAATCCTGCACAGGAGTCTGGGGACCATCCTCAGCCTTTTTAAATTTTATCTGATGTCTGGAAAAGACTGAGAGATAAAGTGAGAAGCCAAAACCATGGCTACTGTTGGGGAGGCAGGGTAAATGCGAGCTTTAAGTATGGTTGTCCTTAATAAATTCTGAATTGCAGAAGGAAAAGAAAAAAAAAATGGTGAGGGGAGGTATTTTCACATGTCTTCAACAGACAGGAAATAGTCTTAAATCAAGCTCACCAAAACTGGTTTCATTTAGACTGTCCCATGTGATCCCCAGAAGCAGAACCTAATCGTACAGTCTGCGGTTCACACAGTACTGAGTATTTCCAGCTGTGGAATAAGATCTAATAATTTTTGTGAGGGCAGTTTTTTTTTTTTTTTTTTTTTTTGGTCTTTTCAAGAACAGAGGTCTCCCTGTCAGCCCCAGGCTGTCCTGGAACTGCTCTGTAGACCAGGCTGGCCTTGAACTCACAAAGATCCGCCTGCCTCTGCCCTCCCATAGTGCTAGGATTAAAGGCTGCTGCCACCACGCCTGGCTTGGTTGAGGGCAGTTATATAAGTTGTACTACCAGGAAGCACATTACATGGAGATGCTTTCATTCCAGACATTGTAGAAGTCATTATACAGGCATGCAGCCACAACCAGTTTCTTTCATTCAAGCGAATGTCCAACCTGGCCAATGCAGTTTTCTCTATTCATGCTGTTATCAAACATTTTATAAAACAGAATTACATACAGTTCATCAAAGAAAGAAGCTAAGGGATGGGGAGAGACATTAAGATCCCACCTGAGGCAGTGCAAAACAAAGATAATTCAGCAACTTGACAATATCAAAAGCAATGAAGTGGTACAGGGAGAATGGTATTCCGGAACCTAAAATGAGAGAGGAGGGCAGAAATATGACACACAGTTAAGCCTGGGTGGCTGTACAGAGGTCAGGGCAAATGCATACAGTAAATACCTTAAACAGTTACATGTTGGAAGAAACACCCTTATACTAATTTGGAGATCAAATTTACTCTTAAACAGATAATTTAAGGAACCCAGGTTCATTTTGGCTTTTGAATATAATAGGTTTTGTGTACAATATAACCTAGAAGTGGCCACTTTTTTGACAGAAACATGATAGACTTATACATGAACAGTTAACACACATAAAAACAATATACACAGAGACAACTTGGACAGACACATGCATGACTTAATCACATAAACTGCAAAGGGGGGGGCAGCTTTAACCACAGAACCCTGGCTCTCCAAGCCCAAGCCCTTCCTAACACCACTGAGTTGTCTTTTCAGCAGAAAAAGAGGGTGTTTTTGTTTTGTTTTGTTTTGTTTTTTGAAACAGGGTCTCCCAGTAGCCCCAGCTGGCTTGAAACTTGCTATGTAAGCCAGGCTGGCCTCAGCCTCTCAGAGCTCTGCCTGCCTCTCCTCTGAGTGCTTAGATTGAAGATGTCTGCCACCACACCAGAGAGAAAAACTTTTTTGTTTGTTCATTTGGTCTTTTTGAGACAGGGTTTCCCTGTAGGCCCAGGTGGCCTACAACTCTCTAAGTAGACCAGGCCGGCCTGGATCTCACAGAGATCTGCCTGCTTCTGCCTCCCAAATCCTGGGATTAAAGGTGTATGCCATAAAACCTACAACTTCTTTATAAAAATAGCAATGAGGGTGGCTGGAGAGATGGATAAGCAGGTAAGTACACCACTGCTCTGGGGGGGTGGGAAACTAGAGGACCTAGGTTTGGCTTCCCAGCAACCCACATGGTTGTAACAGCTCTGTAACTTCTGTTCCATGGAGACTAATGCTGTTCCCCCTCTTGGCATGCCTTAAAGAGCTGCACTTACATACATGCAGGCACCAACACTCATGCACATAATATATATATATATATACATCTAGTTATATAATATATATATCTATATATATATATGATTTTTTTGGGGGTCTTTTTTGAGTTTTTGGGAGAAGGGTCTCCCTGTAGCTCTGGCTGTCCTGGAATTCACTGTGTAGGACCAGTGCTAGGCCCTTGCACTCACAGGGATCCACCTAGCTCTGCCTCACACAGTGCTTAGATTAAAGGAGTGTGCACCAGGCATGCACACCGGCTAAATATATAAAATATATATTTATATATTTATAATATTTTATTATATTAATTTTTATTATATATCTAAACATATTATTACAAATATATTATATATTTTATATTATATGTATATATATACTATGTATATTTTATATTAAAGAATATAAAACCATTCTATATTACATCATATATTTATATCATATATATTATAATATATATTTTTTTTTTTTTTTTGGTTCTTTATGAGACAGGGTCTCCCTGTAGCTCCGGCTTGTCCTGGAACTCACTTGTATACCGCTGGCCTTGAACTCACCAGAGGATCCGCTCTTTGCGCTCCCAAATGCTAAGGATTAATGCAGCCATGTGCCACCATGTGGGGCTAATCATATATATTTTGGCGGGGGGTATTTTTGAGACAGTGTCTCCTGTTGCCCCCAGCTGTCCTGGGGAACCTCACTCTGTAGACCAGGCTGGCCTTGAACTCACAAAGATCCGCCTGCACAATCTGCCTTCAAAGTTTGCGAATTAAAAGTTGTGCACCACCATGCCCGACAAAAAAAAAAGAAAAAAAATACATTATATATATATTATATATAATATATATATATAATATTTTTTTAAATTAATCTTTTTTAAAAATTTTATTTATTTAATGAATCTACTGTTCTGCATGTCAGGTTAGTGCACCCATGTCGTGCCAATGCTGAGGAGGTCAGAAGAGTTATCTGATTCCCCCGGAACTGGAGTTAAGGACCAGTTCTCTCAGCTGCCATGTGGGTTGCTGTGGATTGAACCCGGTCCTCTGCAGAGCAGTCCGTGCTCTTTAACCACTGGGCCATCTCTCCCAGCCCCCCCAATATATATATATATATATATATATATATATATTACTATATTATATATTATTTTAAAGACAAGGTCTCCCTAAGCACAGGGCCTGGAAAACTTACTATTTAGACCAGGGCTGGCCTTTATCTTATGAGATCTGCTTGGCCTCTACCTCCAGACTTCTTGGATTAAAGGCATGTGTTACCACACTCAGTAAAATAAAAGAAAAAAATATTTTTTTGGTTTTTGAGATGGGGTCTCCTTGTAGCCCCAGCTGTCATGGAACTTGCTATGTAGACCAGGCTAGCTTTGAATTCACAGAAATCCACCTGTCTCAGTCTCCCGAGTGCTAAGATTAAAAGCATGTGCCATTACATCCAGCTAAATATTTTTTAGAAGAAAGAAAAAAAGAACAACCAGGGGGTGAAGCATGGCCTTGCCCACCAAGATGACCTGAGATCAATAAGTGGACCCATGGGGCGGAAAGAGAGAACCGACTCCTACAAGTTGTCCTCTGGCCTTCACATACACATGTTGGCACATGTGCACACAGGCAACACACAGACACACACACAGGCACAATTTTTTTTTGAGACACAGTCTCACTGTGCAGACCAGACAGGCCTTGAACTCAGAGATCCTCCTTGCCTCTGCCTTCTAAGGGCTGGGACTAAAGATGTGGGCCACAAAGCTGAGCCAAAACAAATGTAAATTTTGAAAAGAAAGGAGAATTGAAACTGTCTGGGGGAACAAAAGGGACTAATTATTGAATGGAGTCCAGTAAGAGACTCTGTCTCAAAAAGAAGGATGGAAAACACCTTCAGAATGATGACATGGGATGTTGTCCCCTGGCCACATACATGTGCACATGCGAACATGTAGACAAAACTGAATTGTGGGGGCTGGAGAGATAAGTCAGCAGTTACAAGTATATAGATTTCAGCCAGGCGTGATTGTATACGCCCTTTAATCCATGCACTCAGGAGTGGAGCATGGCATGCGTCTCTCTGAGTTCAAGGCCAGCCTGGTCTTCAAAGTGAGCTCCAGGCCAGCTGGGACTAAAGGGAGACCCTGCCTCAAAAAGACTGAAGGAAAAAAAAAGAGTATATAGAGTTGGTAGCTTATAACCACCTGTCATTCTAGCTCCTGGACGACTCAAAGACTATGATCTCTGCAAGCACCAGGTAGACCTGTTCACTTTCCCATGCCTATAATCACTGCAGAGGTGAAAGCAGGAGAATCAGAAGTTCAAAGTCATCTTTGACTACATACCTTGTTTCAGATAAACAAACAAGCAACAAAAACTACCCAAGTCTAGATCTTGGCCTTGGTTTGGAGGCTTAGGCATGGACAAAACCTACCTACCTTCCCTCCTCCCTTTCCCTGTTTGTTTTTTTTTTAACTACTTTTTAAAAATTTTTTTATTAATTTTATTTCTTTCTGTATGTGTATGAATGAACTGTCTGCATGCAAGTTTGTGCACCCGTGTCGTGCAGTGCTGCAGAGGTCAGAAGAGGGTCTCGGATTCCCCTGGAACTGGAGTTCTCCTGGAATTGGAGTTTCAGATGGCTCTCGGCTGCCATGTGGGTGCTGGGGATCGAACCCGGGTCCTCTGCAAGAGCGGTCGGTGCTCTTAACCGCTAGGCCATCTCTCCAGCCCTGTTTTTTTTTTTTCCCCCTTTAGTTAGGGTGTCATGAATCCCACGCTGCCCTTGAACTTACTATATAACCAAGGATGACTTTGAACTTTTGATCCTCCTGCCTCTGTCTCTGGAGTGCTGGGATTAGAGATGTGTGCTGCCGCACCTGGTTTATGTGGTCCTGAAGCTCACACCTGCAGCCTTGTGTACGCTAGGCAAGCACTCTAATGAGTGAGCTACATCCCCAGCCTCCTTTCTTGATCTTTCTGAGACAAGGTCTCACTCTGTAAAACCAGGCTGGAATGAAACTCATGGTGATCCTCTCAAGGGCTGGGATTACTAGTATGAGCGACCACATCTGACTTCAGAAAACCCACCTACTTTAAAAACTGCTACAAAACAATAAATAAATAAATAAAATAAAATCTGCTACTATGGGCCAAAGGAGATGGCTTAGTGGGTAAGTGCTTGATGCATAAGCCTGATGACCTGAATTCAATCCCTGGAATCCACATAAAGGTGGAAGGAAAGAACTGACTCTACAGAATTGTCCTCTGATCTCCACGTGTGTCATAGTATGCCCACCCCACCCCAAATCACACAGAATGATAATGTGTGTGTGTGTGTGTATTTTAAATTGGATATCAGGGCTGGAGAGATGGCTCAGTGGTTAAGAGCACAAGGGTCCAAGTTTGGTTCCCAGCATCTACATGGCAGCTAACAACTATATGTAACTCCAGTTCCAGGGGATCCAATACCTTCTTCTGTCCCCTGTGGGCATGCATTTGGTGCACTTATATACATGCAGGCAAAACAGTCACCTATAAAATAAAAATTAGGGTGCTGGAGAGATAGCTCAGTAGTTACAAGCACTGACTACTTTTGCAGATGACCTGGGTTTGATTCCCAGCACCCACATGGTGGCTAAAAGCTGTCCATAGCTCCAGTTCCAGGGGATCTGATCTGACCTCTATGGACATTGCATGACATGGGTGCATTTATGTGCGTGTAGGCAATACACTCATACACATAAAATGTAAATAATAAGATAATATTAAAAATAAGATAAAGAAAACAAATGATACCGAGTGCTGGAGAGGTTGTGGGGAAAGGGGAACACTCATCCATTCCAGGTGGGAGTGTAAACTTGTACAGTCACTATGGAAAGCAGTGTGGAGAACCCTTGGAAGACTCAAAAGAAGTTTACCACCTGACCCAGTCATACCACTCCTGGGTATATACCCACAAGACTCTGATTACTGCAGAGATAAATGCACAGCTATGTTTATTGCAACTCTGTTCACAATAGCAAAAAGCTGGAACCAACTCAAATGCCCTTCAACTGATGAGTGGATAGAGAAAATGTGGTACGGGCTGAAGAGATAGCCTAGCGGTTAAGAGCACCGACTGCTCTTGCAGAGGACCCAGGTTCGATCCCCAGCACCCACATGGCAGCTGAGAACTGTCTGTAACTCCAATTCCAGGAGAACTCCAGTTCTAGGGGAATCCGACACCCTCTTCTGAACTCCACGTGCATTGCACGACATGGGTGCACAAACCTACATGCAGACAGTACTTTCATAAACATACAAAAATAAATAAAATTTTAAAAAAAGAGAGAAAATGTGGTACATCTACACATTGGAGTTCTATGCAGCAGTAAAAAAAGACAAAATCATGTCTTTTTTTGTGAAGTAACACAGTCCCAGAAAAACAAACAACAAATGGTATCCCTCATCTGTGGATGCTAGTGCCAATAACCTAGTTGTGAATATTTCTTGTTGGGAGTGATACATATTGGAAAAAACAACAACACCACCAACAGAAAAGACTGCATCAAAAAACTGACTGAAATGGTGAATCTGGTGGGGTGGGGGGATTGGGAGGGGGACAAGGGTCTAGATTCAATTTGTAACATAATCTTGTAATATATATATATATATATATATATATATAAAACAATGAATTAAAAAAATAAAAATTATATATTTTTAAAATTTTACAAGGAAGGAAGGAAGGAAGGAAGGAAAGCTGCTATTATGCAGATTAGTGGGAACCAGTGGTCTAATATCAGACCTGAAGTTCTGTCCTAGACTGCTGTGAGAGCATTCAACATGGTCAGCAGCCTCTCCTATACCAGGAAACATGAGTTTAGATCTGGAGACAAGCTACTCCCACACACAAAGGCCCAGGGAAGCCTAGCACGTGGGAAGCAGTGATGAGGAATTGTGGGAGTGAGGTGGGTCTGAGGTCTAGAGTTCTGCAGAACCAGCTGACATCCTAAGGGGCACCTCCCATGACTTTGGGGATCTCTCTCAAGCTTCTGAAGGGATTAGGGCAATCTGACATTCCTGGCTGCAGACCAGCTCCATCCAAGGAGAGAAATGTTCGGAGGTAGATGGTGCCAGCAGCAAGTCGAAAGAGCTTAGAGGCTCCCAGGGAATTAGGCCGGGGCACAAGCCCACCATAAAATCTCCTTTTTTCACATTGCACAGATGGTAACATACTATTGAATTCAACAGATTTTGTTTATTTGTTTTTTTTTTAATTTGTTTTGTTTTGTTTTGTTTTGATACAGAGTCTCACTATGAAGTCCTGGCTGACTTTGAATTCCCTGTATAGACCAGGCTAGCCTCGAACTCACAGAAATTTGCCTGCCTTGGCCACCACACTTGGCCTAAATTCAACAAATGTTTACAGACTCAGAAGGAAAACAAGCGTCAGGCCCCAGCCCTGCCCCAGCAGTGGACCCCAGAGATTACTGGAAGACACATACGGCAAAGATCTAAGAATGCAACTAGGTGTGGTGGTGGCACATACCAGTGATCCCAGCACTTGAGAGGGTGGAGATGGGAGGAATGAAAGTTCAGGGTTATCCTGTACTACATAAGGAGTTCAGATAATGGCAGGGGTGCCTCTTTCAATGGGGTGACCTGGGAACACATCTCTATATGGCAGGGAAGAATAGAGGCAAAGCCGAGATGGGTCAAGCTCGGTGTGTGCTCCATATATCAGTGACCAGACAAGAGTTACAGGATGTAGGCAAGGAGCTAGGTCACTCGGAGTATCGAGGGGTGACAGCTGGGGCCTTGGTTTGGTTATGTGCACTTGATGGGGAACCAGTGGAGAAAAACAGGAAAAAGTGCCATGACCTCCACCCACCCCTTTTTTGTTTATTGAGTCAGAGTCTCATTACGTAGCCCAGGCTGGCTTTGAAACGTTCGTCATCCTATCTCAGCCTGGCAAATACTCGGATTACAGACGTGTGCAAGGCCACGACACCCGGCACCTCATTTCCCTTCTTTCCCTTTTCTTTCTCTTCTGTGTTACTCATGTTTATGTGTATGAGTGTATTCCTACATGTATGTTAAGTGCACCCATGTTGTGCAGTGTCTGCAGAGGTCAGAGGAGGATCTTTGAAACGTTTGTCATCCTATCTCAGCCTGGCAAATACTTGGATTACAGACGTGTGCAAGGCCATGACACCCGGCACCTCATTTCCCTTCTTTCCCTTTTCTTTCTCTTCTGTGTTACTCATGTTTATGTGTATGAGTGTATTCCTACATGTATGTTAAGTGCACCCATGTTGTGCAGTGTCTGCAGAGGTCAGAGGAGGATCTTTGAAACGTTTGTCATCCTATCTCAGCCTGGCAAATACTTGGATTACAGACGTGTGCAAGGCCATGACACCCGGCACCTCATTTCCCTTCTTTCCCTTTTCTTTCTCTTCTGTGTTACTCATGTTTATGTGTATGAGTGTATTCCTACATGTATGTTAAGTGCACCCATGTTGTGCAGTGTCTGCAGAGGTCAGAGGAGGATCTTTGAAACGTTTGTCATCCTATCTCAGCCTGGCAAATACTTGGATTACAGACGTGTGCAAGGCCATGACACCCGGCACCTCATTTCCCTTCTTTCCCTTTTCTTTCTCTTCTGTGTTACTCATGTTTATGTGTATGAGTGTATTCCTACATGTATGTTAAGTGCACCCATGTTGTGCAGTGTCTGCAGAGGTCAGAGGAGGATCTTTGAAACGTTTGTCATCCTATCTCAGCCTGGCAAATACTTGGATTACAGACGTGTGCAAGGCCATGACACCCGGCACCTCATTTCCCTTCTTTCCCTTTTCTTTCTCTTCTGTGTTACTCATGTTTATGTGTATGAGTGTATTCCTACATGTATGTTAAGTGCACCCATGTTGTGCAGTGTCTGCAGAGGTCAGAGGAGGATCTTTGAAACGTTTGTCATCCTATCTCAGCCTGGCAAATACTTGGATTACAGACGTGTGCAAGGCCATGACACCCGGCACCTCATTTCCCTTCTTTCCCTTTTCTTTCTCTTCTGTGTTACTCATGTTTATGTGTATGAGTGTATTCCTACATGTATGTTAAGTGCACCCATGTTGTGCAGTGTCTGCAGAGGTCAGAGGAGGATCTTTGAAACGTTTGTCATCCTATCTCAGCCTGGCAAATACTTGGATTACAGACGTGTGCAAGGCCATGACACCCGGCACCTCATTTCCCTTCTTTCCCTTTTCTTTCTCTTCTGTGTTACTCATGTTTATGTGTATGAGTGTATTCCTACATGTATGTTAAGTGCACCCATGTTGTGCAGTGTCTGCAGAGGTCAGAGGAGGATCTTTGAAACGTTTGTCATCCTATCTCAGCCTGGCAAATACTTGGATTACAGACGTGTGCAAGGCCATGACACCCGGCACCTCATTTCCCTTCTTTCCCTTTTCTTTCTCTTCTGTGTTACTCATGTTTATGTGTATGAGTGTATTCCTANGAGGCATACACTCATACACATAAAATGTAAAATTATAACATAATCATTTAAAAATAAGATAAAGCAAACAACATGATACCGAGTGCTGGAAGAGTTGTGGGGAAAAGGGGAACACTGCATCCATTCCAGGTGGGAGTGTAAACTGTACAGTCACTATGGAAGCAGTGTGGAGAACCCTTGGAAGACTCAACAATGCTTAACCACCTGACCCAGTTCTACCACTCGGTATATACCACAAGACTTGATTACTGCAGAGATAAAGCACAGCTATGTTTTTGCGTACCTCTGCTCACAATAGCAAGTGGTAATGGAACAACACTAAATTGCCTCAACTGATGAGGATAGAGAAAATGTGGTACTGGGTTGAAGAGATCCCTAGTGGTTAGAGCACCGACTGCTCTTGCAGAGGACCCAGTTCGATCCCCCAGCACCCACATGAGGCAGCTGAGAAACTGTCTGTAACTCCAATTCCAGGAGAAACTCCAGTTCTAGGGGAATTCCGACACCCTCTTCTGAACTCCACGTGCATTGCACGACATGGGTGCACAAACTACATGCAGACAGTACTTTCATAAACATACAAAAAATAAATAAAATTTTAAAAAAAAGAGAGAAAATGTGTACATCTACTCATTGGATTCTATGCAGCAGTAAAAAAAAAGACAAATCATGTCTTTTTTTGTGAAGTAACACAGTCCCAAAAAACACAACAACAATGGTATCACCTCATCTTGTGGATGCTAGTGCAATAACCTAGTTGCTGAATATTCTTGTTGGGGTGATACATATTGGAAAAAAACAACAACCACCAACAGAAAGACTGCATCAAAAAACTGACTTGAAATGGTGAATCTGGTGGGGTGGGGGGGATTGGGAGGGGACAAGGGTTCTAGATTCAATTTGTAACATAATCTGCTAATATATATATATATATATATATATATATATAACAATGAATTAAAAAAATAAAATTATATATTTTAAAATTTTACAAGGAAGGAAGGAAGGAAGGAAGGAAAGCAGCTATTATGCAGATTAGTGGGAACCAGTGGTCTAATATCAGACCTGAAGTTCTGTCCTAGACTGCTGTGAGAGCATTCAACATGGTCAGCAGCCTCTCCTATACCAGGAAACATGAGTTTAGATCTGGAGACAAGCTACTCCCACACACAAAGGCCCAGGGAAGCCTAGCACGTGGGAAGCAGTGATGAGGAATTGTGGGAGTGAGGTGGGTCTGAGGTCTAGAGTTCTGCAGAACCAGCTGACATCCTAAGGGGCACCTCCCATGACTTTGGGGATCTCTCTCAAGCTTCTGAAGGGATTAGGGCAATCTGACATTCCTGGCTGCAGACCAGCTCCATCCAAGGAGAGAAATGTTCGGAGGTAGATGGTGCCAGCAGCAAGTCGAAAGAGCTTAGAGGCTCCCAGGGAATTAGGCCGGGGCACAAGCCCACCATAAAATCTCCTTTTTTCACATTGCACAGATGGTAACATACTATTGAATTCAACAGATTTTGTTATTTGTTTTTTAATTTGTTTTTGTTTTGTTTTGTTTGATACAGAGTTCTCACTAGAAGTCTGGCTGACTTTGAATTCCTGTATTAGACCAGGCTAGCCCGAACTCACAGAAATTTGCCTGCCTGGCCACCACACTTGGCCTAAATTCAACAAATGTTTACAGACTCAGAAGGAAAACAAGCTCAGGCCCCAGCCCTGCCCCAGCAGTGGACCCCGGAGATTACTGGAAGACACATACGCAAAGATCTAAGAATGCAACTAGGTGTGGTGGTGGCACATACCAGTGATCCCAACACTTGATCGAGGGTGGAGATGGGAGGAATGAAAGTTCAGGGTTATCCTGTACTACATAAGGAGTTCAGATAATGGCAGGGGTGCCTCTTTCAATGGGGTGACCTGGGAACACATCTCTATATGGCAGGGAAGAATAGAGGCAAAGCCGAGATGGGTCAAGCTCGGTGTGTGCTCCATATATCAGTGACCAGACAAGAGTTACAGGATGCAGGCAAGGAGCTAGGTCACTCGGAGTATCGAGGGGTGACAGCTGGGGCCTTGGTTTGGTTATGTGCACTTGATGGGGAACCAGTGGAGAAAAACAGGAAAAAGTGCCATGACCTCCACCCACCCCTTTTTTTATTGAGTCAGAGTTCATTACGTAGCCCAGGCTGGCTTTGAAACGTTCGTCATCCTATCTCAGCCTGGCAAATACTCGGATTACAGACGTGTGCAAGGCCACGACACCCGGCACCTCATTTCCCTTCTTTCCCTTTTTCTTTCTCTTTCTGTGTTACTCATAGTTATGTGTATGAGTGTATTCCTACATGTATGTTAAGTGCACCCATGTTGTGCAGTGTCTGCAGAGGTCAGAGGAGGATCTTTGAAACGTTCGTCATCCTAATCTCAGCCTGGCCAATACTTGGATTACAGACGTGTGCAAGGCCAGACACCCGGCACCTCATTTCCCTTCTTTCCCTTTTCTTTCTTCTTCTGTGTTACTCATTTTATGTGTATGAGTGATTCCTTGCATGTTGTTAATTGCAACCCATGTTTGCATGTGTCTGCAAGGTCAGAGAGGATGTCAGATCCCCTGAAACTGGAGTATAGACAGTTGTCCCTGCCACGTGGGTGCTGGGAATTGGAACCTGGGTCCTCTGTATCCCACATGGCAGCTCACACTTGTCTATAACTCTGACCTCCAGAGGCATTGCACAACACAGGTTACTTACAGCTTATTGCAGGCAATATACTCACATAAAAATAAATTTTTTTAAAAAGATTTTATTGCCTGCCGTGTGGTGTGTATGCCTTTAATCCTAGGGACTTGGGGGAGGCAGAGGCAGGCGGATCTTTGTGAGTTCAAGGCCAGCCTGGTCTACAGAGTTGATTCAGGACAGCTGGGCTACAGGGGAGACCCTGTCTCGAAAAGACTAAATAAATAAATAAAAAATGATTTTATTTTTATTTTATGTGTGTGAATGTTTTGCCCAAATCTATGTAAGTGTACCATGTGCATGGCTGTGCCCACAGAGGCCAGAAGAGGGTGTCAGATACACTAGAACTGGAGTTAAGGATTGGTGTCAGCCTCCATCTGGATACTGGGAACTGAACTCGAATCCTCTGCAAGTATAGAAAGTACTCTTCACTGCAGAGCTTTCTGTCTAGCCCCATTCTTCCACTGTAGGAAGAGGGTAGGCTGGGCAGCAAGGCAAGTGACCCAGATGGCTGGTGCTGATGGAGATAGGTCTATAGATAGGTCTTTTGAACACACCAGGATTTGCCAACGTGAGGTGTAAGAGTAAAGGGAGCCTTTGGATCTTGAACTGGGACTTGGGAAAAGCATGGTATTGCCGTCAGAAGTAGAGAAGATTGATACAGGAACAAAATTGGGAACCGTCAGAGAGAGGTTGCTAACTTCCAGCTAGACGTGTGAAGGGAAGACAAGACTGAGGGCTCGGGGGCTCCTCCTGCTTCCTAGCTGTGAGTTGATGGTCCTTGTTAAATCCAAGTCCATGTGGTGTGGGACCCCAAAGATGGTGGAAGTAGGGGATGTTGGAAATCTTCAGTAGTTACAATGTGTTGACTGTATTTATAACCTTCAGGAAGGCCCCGGATGAATGGGGGAAGATAAACTTGGGTTACAGAGACAGCTCAGCTGTTAAGAGCATTGGTTGCAGAGGCAAAGGTTCGGTTCCCAGCACCCACATAGCACTAACAACTATAACAACTATCTTTTTTTTTTTTTTTTTGTCTTTTTGAGACAAGGTCTCCCTGTAGCCCCAGCTGGCCTGGCCTGGCCTGGAACTACTATGTAGACCAGGCTGGGCTTGAACTCACAGAGATCCACCTGCCTTTGCCTCCTGAGTGCTGGAATTAAAGGTGTGCGCCACCACACCTGGCTAACAACTATCTTTAGCTCCAGTTCCAGGAGATCTGATTCCCTTCTCTGGCCTCTAAGGGCATTGCACATATATGGAAGAGCACAACACAGGTGCTCTTCCATATATGCAGGTAAAACACTCTTACAATTTTTTTTTTAATTTAAAGAGAGCTAGGTTCACAGCTTTAATCCCAGGAGTTGGGAGGCAGAGGCAGGCAGATCTCTATAAATTCAAGGCCAGCCTGGTCTACATAGAGAATTCCAGGCCAGCTGGAGCCTCAGGGAGACCCTGTCTCAAAAAGACTAAAAAAAAAAAACTTTTTTAAAGATAAAAGCATAGTCTGGAGATGGTGGCCCATTGGAGAAAAAGTCCTAATCTCTTGCTGCCCCCAACCCCTAGTCACATAGATATATCATTGCTGGTTCCTGAAACCCACACATCTACCCCTCTCTCCCAACAATGTGAGCCTGGAAAGCCCAGGTAGAGTGTAGAGTGTAATACAGTCTAGACAGGAGATCTAGGGCTGGGGTGGGGGGTGGGGGAGAAAAAGAGAAAGAGAGAGAGAGAGAGAGAGAGAGAGAGAGAGAGAGAGAGAGAGAGAGAGATCCCCTATGAATCAGCATCAGAAAGAGGCAGAGGAACAGGAAAGGAAGTCAGACATAGGGAAACCAAAGAGGGCTCGGGAGACAGCCCAGTCCCTAACATACTTGCTGTACAGGCGTGAGGAGCTCAGCTGGATCACCAGAATGCTTTGAAAAATCAGGGCACGGTGGCATGTGTCTGGGACACTAGTGATGGTGGGACACGAGCGATGGTGGGATATGAGCGATGGGGAGGCAGCGACAGGAGATGTCCCCAGGCTCCCTGGCTGGCCAGCCACTTAGTGAGATCCTGGCCAAGCTCGAATGGCCCTCAGACCTGGAAGCACCATCTAGTAAAAAAGCTTTGAACCCTCCAGTTTCAAACCTGGAAAGGCCTATCAGGGACCTGAGGATGGCTCTTTCCCCAGAAAAAGGAACTGATGTTCAAGGAGGAAATGGGAAAGAAAAGAGGAACAGTACATCTTCAAGCTTTAGTAGCCACAGAAGGTCAGTCACAGTTCTTCCCGGGTGAGCCCAAGAAGCCCCAGTCCTCTATTTCCCTCTTCCCTGTTTGGTAACTGTCTAGTTTCTGTGGGGACTTTTTTTTTTTTTTTTGCAGCTGGACTCTGGAAACAGATGTAATCGTGATTTTTCTGATTGGACATCATCTGTCCTCTCCCATGTCCCTACCCCCTTCAACTGGGTCTGCTGTCACGTGTTCCCAGGTTTGCCTTCCATGACCTACCCCAGGCACAGGAGCTACAGTGCTGTGGACAGGAGAGGGGGCGTGTCATTTCCTGAGGAACATGTTGGGTGGGCACTAGACTGGGGGTGATCGGAAGGAGGGGAGCTGGGCTGATGCAGCTTCTCCACGCTAGGCTCAGTTCCAAAGAAAACAGAGCTGGCCATGAAGAGAGGAGGACGCCAGGGAGGACAACGCAGGCTGACATCTTGGGCAGAAATTCAGCTTGGCATCCGGTGGCCAGCAGAGTTTGTGTTTGTTTACTTGGACCAGATATTTCCTCCAGTGGCACCTCTGTTTCTCAGTATGCTTATAAGAAAGAGACACAGTGACACATCCCTGTCACCCCAACTACTCAGGAGTCAAAGGCAAGAAGATCACAAGTTCAAGGCCTACCTAGACTAACAGAATGAGTTCAAGGCCAGCCTGGGCAAATTTGTAAGAGACTGTCTCAAAATAAAAGGCTGTGGAAGCCGATGAGATGGTTCAGTGTGTGCTCGCTGCCAAGCCTGCTGACCTGAGTTCCATTCCTGGGATCCCACGTGTTAGGAGAGAAGCAGATCTAGCAAGTTGTCCTTTGACCTCCTCACACTTGCTGTGACATGCTTCCCCTCCCCCAGGAAATAAATGATTTTTTTTTTAAATAAGAGGGCTAGGGGTATAGCTCAGTAGTAGGAAGCTTGACTTGTAAGGGCCTGGGTTTCTTCTCCAGCAAGTGAAAGAAGGGGAGAGAGAGAGAGAGAGAAAGAGAGAGAGAGAGAGAGAGAGAGAGAGAGAGAGAGAGAGAATGAGCTCTGGACCAGAATGACTTGAGTTAATTACTAACCCTCTGGGGGTGATGATATCTGTCTTAGAGGACATGGTAAAGGTTATATGAATTAGTAGCTGCAAGGCAGTCTGTTTGTCAAGCAGCTGGTCAATACTAATCAACTGAGCCATTTATTGAGTCTTTCTGTAGTTCGTGTACTAGTTTATTTGGTTTTGTGTTTGTTTGTTTGTTTTGTTTTTTGTTTTGGTCTTTTGGAGATAGGGTCTCCCTGTAGCCCTAGCTGGCCTGGAACTCATTCTGTAGACCAGGCTTGCCTTGAACTCACAAAGATCCGCCTGCCTCTGCCTCCCGAGTGCTAGGATTAAAGGCATGAGCCACCACGCCCAGCTGTGTCTACTAGTTTTAACACTTCATATATTTTATCACATAACCCCTCACTGCCACCTAGGAAGGTAGGCAAGTCCTAAATCATCCTTATTTTGCAGATATGGCAGCTGAGGTTTAGTATCTGATTTGCTGTTTTCTCTAGAATAGGGATCGGTGAATTACATATGGCTCATGTACCATACCCAGCCGGCAGCCTGTGTCTGTTTAGACACTGGTCATGTCTGTTCCTGCAGCAGCTGTACAGTTGAGCAAAGCCTAAAGTATGTTCCCTCTGGTCCTTTCCCAGAAAAGCTGGCTGACATCTGTTCTAGTAAAAGACTAGAACCCAGTCTGTGTGGATCCAGAGCACTTGACTGATAGGCTAGCCTGGTGACAGTGATATGGATGTGCAGACTGTGCAGGAAGAACTAGAGAAGTGCGTCCTGTCCGTTGGAGTTCTGAGCCCTCTCCTTCCCTCAAGGCCAGGGGCTATAGTAGAAGGAATTTGGGGAGCCACACCCACCCCTCCCATCCCTCAAGTTCAGTGAGATGCCAAAACCTCCCCTGGGCTGGGCCCTGCCAGCATCACCGAGAAATAAGACGAGAGAGAGAGAGAGAGAGAGAGAGAGAGAGAGAGAGAGAGAGAGAACGAGAATCCTGGGCATGGCGGCAAGTGCTTTTAATCCTAGTCCCCTCTAGAGGCAGAGGCAGAGGCAGGTAGATCTCTCTGAGACCAAGGCCAGCCTGGTCCACACAGTGGCTGGGACTGGGAAGACCCTGAGGAAAAAAAAAAAAAAGGAAAAAGAAGAGAGAAAGAGAAAACTCATGCATGCAATGGGCTGAGTCAGGGAGCCCCTGAAGTCCAGGCCAGGGACAGGGTCAGCTCTGTGTTCATAGCGAGTTGTTACATATGGAAACCCTGTCTGAAAGCAAAAGCAAAAGTCGTTGTTGTGAATAAGTGCTAAGTAGACAGGAAGGAGGATTCTTCTGAAATGACTCCATTTAACAGAGACCAGAATTACCAGGAGTCAGCCTTAGGAAGCTCATGTGGAACAGCATTCCAGGCAGAAGGAAAAGCAACGAGCCTGAGCAAGAAAATAGTGCCTGTGGGTGTGGGATGCATGCCATTAATCCCAGCACTCAGGAGGCAGAGACAACCAGATTTCTGTGAGATTGTGACCAGCCTGGTGTACATAGTAAGTCCAGGCCAGCTGGGGCTACAGGGCTACTCGTTTGATCTTCACAGTCCACTAACAGGGAAGTACTTTGATTGTCCTCCTTTTATAGGTAAGGAAACTGAGGCTTAGAAAGGTTAAAATACTGCTCAACCAGGGATAGTCCCTGTCACCAAGAACAAAACAACAAAGAACTTGGATTTCAGTTAAGAAAATGAGAGGTCTTGGTGATGTAGACCTTTAATCCCAGCACTCAGGAGGCAGAGTTAGGCAGATCCCTGTGAGACTGAGGCCCAGCCTGGCCTACAAAGTGAGTTCCAAGCCAGCTTTGGCTATAGGAAGACCTGTCTCAAAAACCAACCAACCAACCAACCAAAACCAAAGTAAGACAGAAAGGAAGGAAATAAGGAAGGAAGGAAGAAGGAAGGAAGAAAGAAAAATAAAAGAAAGAAGTTGGGGGAGGGGTGTGGCTTGATCTTGTAGTCACTTTGGAGGCTGAAGCAGAAGATTGCTTGAGGCCAGAGCTTGAGGCCAACCTGGGCAACACAATGATACTCTACCTTAAAAAAGATGAAGGGAGAGGAGGAGGCTGGAGAGGAGGAGGAGGAGGAAGGAAAGAAGGAAGGAAGGGGAAAGCAATATTTACTGTTTCTTCTTTTGGGGGGTGCTGGGACTTGACCCCAGGAGCTGCACCCCAGATCCCAGATTTGCTTCTTGAGTCAACCCAGGAAGGTTTCTTATTTGAATCCAAAGCCATATAAGCATGTGGTCTCTGGATGCCCTCAGCATCTTCTGTGCTTCTTGCTTGCACCAATTCCACCTAGCTCACTTGTCCTAAGAGCTAACATTCATTTGCTGCTAATGCTATGTACTGTGCCCAGCACTTGCCCTAGGCTCACTGTATTTTTGTATTCACCTTAGATTAAGGCTGGGGGATGCAGTTCACTTGGTAGAGTGCTTGCCTAGCATGCGCCAGGAGCTGGGCTCCAGCCCGGCACCACATAGACCAGGAGTGATGATGGACACCTGTAATCCCAGGATGCAGAAGGTGGGGGCAGGAGGATCAGAAGCTCAAGGATCTGTTTCATAGAGTTCAGGGCCACCTTGAATTGCATGTGAACTTGTCTTAAGGAAACAGCAAAGGACTAGGCATGGTGGCATATACCTTACATCCCAGCCCTTGGGAGGCAGAGGAAGGTGGATCTCTGAGTTCAAGGCTGGTCTGATCTACATAGTGAAATCCTGACTCAAACAGAACAAACACCCACTCCCCCCAAAAAACCCCCAAACCCTTAAATTATTGTTACCATTTTAGGTAGAAAAAAAAAACAGCTGGAGTGATTAAATAAAAGTCCTAAGTATTGACATTCTAGTACATAAACTCTGGTCCTTCCAATGGAAGAGTCTAGGCACCTTCCGGGGCTATAAAACTCAACTTCAACTATTCGTGAACAGTCTGTAGAGTCCCCAGCAACAGCTATAGAATTGCCTCAACATCTAGTTTCCTGTCAAAGAGAGTTCATAAGAGTGCCTGTCTCACAGGGTGTTAAGACCTTAGAATGAGTTGACCCAGATCTAGGGGGACTAGCCATCCTGATTTGCCTGGGACTGAGTGGGTTTCTAGAAACAGTTCTGAAACTGGGCAGATCCTGAATATAAAACTACTTGAGGGGCTGGAGAGATGGCTCAGTGGTTAAGAGCACTGGCTGCTCTTGCAGAGGACCTGGGTTTGATTCCCAGCACCTACATGGCAGCTAAAAACTGTCTTTAGTGCTGGGCATGGTGGTGCACGTCTTTAATCCCAGCACTCAGGAGGCAGAGGCGGGCGGATCTCTGTGAGTTCAAGGCCACCTTGGTCTACAGAGCGAGCTCCAGGCCAGCTGGGACTAAAGGGGAGACCCTGTTTCAAAAAGACCAGAAAAAAAAAAAAGACTATTGGTCAGTGCTGAGTGTTAAGTACATGCTCAGTGAAGGCCATGTTGCTTTGCCTTTTCTCTTTCAACTACATGGCAACAAAAAGGTAGACAGCATCTATTCTGTCTCATATTTTGGTGCTCTGTGGGCAACTGATAGGGTACTCTGCAGAGCACTAAGCACCAGGGAATCCACAGTCCCCCAAAAGGGCTAGCCTTCCTATGGAGTGATTCCAGTACCCTTGGTGGTATGCAGAGCTTAAAGCACTTGTTAGGTCTCTTTCCCAAGAGGGCTAGGTCTCTGGCCCCTAAAGTCCTTTGGAAGGTTGAGGCTCCTTAACAAAGCCAGGCTAGGAGATGATTGTGAGTGAAAGGGAAGGAAATGTCTCCCTTGGCCTTACATGAAAGTTGAAGGGGAGTCCCCATGATCAGGCACATTGTGCTGGATGAGGAATCTGAGGCTCAGCGGCCCAGAGAAGGAATTTGCTGAAGACCCTGAGGGAAAAGCTGGGTAATTGCAATTGGATAGCTGTGGCTTAGGAGGCCGGCTCCTGTGACTGCTCTCTGAGGACTGAGTCCCCCACTCGTCGGGACAGCAGCCGGGCTTGTCACGGGGCTCCCTACTGCCCTCTCCACCCTCCAGGCAGCCAGCGACCCGCCCTGTCCCCTCCCAGGCCCCAAGGAGGAGGGAAAACCGGCAGCGAGGAGGGGGGTCGGGGAGGCCCAGTCTTATAAAGGCGGACCGACCGGTGCGGCCCGCCAGACCCCGCCGCCCGGATCCCCTGCGCTGCCCGCCGCCCCACGTGACCGCTCGGTCCCCAGCTCCCCAGCTGAGCTGAGGCGCACCCCCATAGCACCCCGGACCCTCACCAAGCCGCGCAGCCCACTGAACTCAGGTGCGGAGGAGAGAGGATGAAGGGGGGCGCTGGGATGGGGCACCAGGGACCTCATGGGAGGGTTTAGGATTTGGGGGAGCCGGGGCACCCGGGACACCGGGGCCAGGCTGGACACCCGGGCGCACGGCCTGGGAGACCTTGAGCAACCCCCAGGAATGCGCGTGTGGACGTTACCATGGCAACGTGCAAGCCTGCAAGAGCACGCCTTTAGGAAAGGGAAAGTGTGTGGGGGGGGTGCGACTCGTCCCCCTGAGGTCCAGACTCGTCACGCGGAGGTTGCGCGGGGGAACCGAGGGCGTCCCCTCCCCCGCGCCCCAAATCCCTTGGAAGCAGAGAGCGAGTCGCATCCTGCTTCCAAGCCTCAGTTTCTGCGTGTGCCAAATGGAGTTCCCGGAACAGCTGGATGGAGAGTAACGGTCCGGGCCAGCCCCTGTGGTAGCTGCGCGGCCGAGGACTGGTTCGGAGCGGCCCGGATGACACCTGCGCGCGCCCTACCCCCCAGGCCCGCTCGCCATGGTCCTGTTCCCCGCCCTCCTCCTGGCGCTCCTGGCAGGTGCCCACGCGGAGCTCCCGGGCTGCAAGATCCGCGTCACCTCCAAGGCGCTGGAGCTGGGTAGGCGCGGGGCAGCGGCGCGGGAGGGTGCGGGCCCCGGCCGTGGCGCGGGGCCTAAGGGTGTCCGTGCTACCGCAGTGAAGCAGGAGGGGCTGCGTTTCCTCGAGCAAGAGCTGGAGTCCCTCGCCATCCCAGACCTGCAGGGCCGAAATGGCCACTTCGTCTACAACATCTCCGAGTTAGTAGGGCCCGGGGGCGGGGCCTCCGCGTGGGGGGGGGGCTCGCGGGTGGGTGTTCCAAGGACTCGGAGGCGGGATTCCTGGTGAGGCCGAGGTTGAGCGGATGGGAGCGTGCTTTAGGAGATGGGGCGGGACTCGAGAAACGGGTCGGGCTAAAAAGATGAAGCGCAGCCAGCCCACACCAGCTAGACCAAGTTGGTGGGCGTGGCCTATCCGTGGGCGGGCCCAAGGAAAAGGAACCCGGACCTGTAGAATGGAAGCATGGTCCAAAGAACCCCCCAAAAGATGCAGTGGAAGAACTTACCAGTAGTTGAGAATAGAATCTCGGGTGGAGCTGATGGCAAAGGACGTAGGAATTGGGATACTTGGAGAGTTTCAGTAAAGGAGGCAAAGTGGACCAGGTCGAAGCTGAGCATGGTGGCACACAGTCGGAGGGCTGGGGAAGGATCGCAAGTTCAAGACCAATTCGTGCTACACTGAGACCCTATCCGTGCCCCTCCCCACATATGGCACAGAATATGGTACAAGCAACAAGTTCTCTGTGGTTTTTCTTTTCTTTCTTTCTCTTTCTCTTTCTGTCTATCTCTCTGTCTTCTCTTGGACACTGGGCACCACGTAGTCCGGGTTGGTCTCAAACTCAGTACGTAGCTGAGGATAGACTTAAATTCTGATCCTCCTGTGTCCACGTCCTGGGTATGGAGACTGTAGCACCACTCCCGGGTTATGTGGTGGTTGGCATCGAATCCAAGGCGCCAGGCAAGCCAGGCAAAGACTCCATCTGAGCTACATCTCCAGCTGTTTCTTTTGTTAAAAGAAAAAAATTATGTGTGAGTGTTATGCCTGCATGTCTGTATATGCTGGAGCAGAGCCTGGGTCCTCTGAAAGAGCAGCACTGCTCTCAGCCACTGAGCCATCTTTCCATCCTCCCTTCCCCCTGTTTGTTGTTTTCTTTTCTTTTTTTTTATCTTTTTTGTCTTTTTGAGACAGGGTCTGTTTGTAGCCCCAGCCTAGCTAGCCTGGAACTCACTATGTAGACTAGGCTGGCCTGGAACTCACAGAGATCTGCCTACCTCTGCCTCCCAAGTGCTTAGACTAAGGATGTGTGCCACCACACCTGGCTCCCCACCTCGGTTTTTTTTTTCTTTCCTTTCCTTTCCTTTCCTTTCTTTTCCTTTCCCATTCCCTTTCTTTCTTTCTTTCTTTCTTTCTTTCTTTCTTTCTTTCTTTCTCTCTCCCTTTCTTTTTTCTTTCTGTCTCCTCTCTCTCTCTCTCTCTCTCTCTCTCTTTCTTTCTCTTTTCTTTCTTTCTTTCCTTGTAGCCCTAACTGGCCTGGAACTCACTATATAGACCAGGCTAGTCTCAATCTCAGGGATCCAGCTGCCTCTCCCTCCTGAGTTCTGAGATTAAAGACATGTGCCATCATACCTGACTCCCGCATCCCCTTTAAAAAGAGAGAGAGAAACTTTATTGTGTAGAAATACAACACACATAAAATGTCCAGCAAAAGGTGCTGTTATTTCCACTTCATCCTCTTCTTCAATGTCTCTGATATAAAGGACATCATTACATTTATTAAAATTTCACCCTACTGGGAGTGGTGGCACAGGAAGCGACTGCAGGGCCTGAACAGATGAGTGTCAAGAGAAATCATTATTGTTTTTTGAGACTGTCTCACTGGGAGGCTGGAGAGATGGCTCAGCGGTTAAGAGCACCGACTGCTCTTGCAGAGGGCACGGGTTCAATTCCCAGCCACATGGCGGCTAAGAATAGTCTTTAAGCTGGGCAGAGTGGTGCACCCCTTTAATCTCAAAGACGAGAGAGAGAGAGAGAGAGAGAGAGAGAGAGAGAGAGAGAGAGAATGTCTCACTCTGTGGTCGGAGCTGGCCTTAAGGCCTATCTCCTGCTTCATTGGGAGCTGGGATTACAGGTGTGAGCCAGTACACCCTAAACAACAGGACTTCAAGGGGTGGGGTGATGAGATTGCCAGGGGAGCTGACACACAGGCCTGTGTTCCCAGCTGCTCAGGAGACTTGGGCAGGAGGATTCCTTGGGATCACCAACTCAAGACCAATCTGGGCAACAAATTGACACCTTCATTTGAAAAAAAAAAAAAGACTGGGTGTGGTTCCCCCCCTCCCCATGCCTTTAAATCTCAGCACTCAGGAGGCAGAGGCAGGTGGATCTCTGTGTGTTTAAGGCCAGTCTGGACTACATAGAGTCAGGTTAGCTGGAGCGACAGGGAGACCCTGTCTCAAAAAAAAAGACAAAAAAAGAAACACCAGAATCCCCACCCCCCAAAAAAGGATGAAGGTCACTTTTAACCCCTGGGTCTAGAGGAACTGGTCTCTGAATTACCCAAATCCAGGTTAGGCTCTTGAAGGGCTATGGAAAAATCCATTCTATCCACACAGCTTCCCCTGGCTCACTCAGGGAACAGGAGGGAATAAATGAATTTCCTGTGATGGGGTGGGCCCTTTCTTCTTGGCCTGGGACCTGACCCCGCTGCCTGCTTTCTACAGTGTGAAGGTCACAGAGCTGCAATTGATATCCTCTGAGCTCCATTTCCAGCCAGAACAAGAACTGATATTGCACATCTCCAATGCTTCCTTGGGGCTGCACTTCCGGAGACAGCTTCTCTACTGGTTCTTGTGAGGACCCTGTACATTCAGGGGTGGGAGTAGGGGCCAGTGGCCAGTGTCAGTTTGCCTTCCTGAGTTTCAATTTCTCCATTTGAGAGGAGGATAGCATAGCCTGGTGCGGAGGTGTCAGGAGGTCCCGTCCCTAGCTGAGGAGCTATTGGCAGTTAATGGCTGTGAGAGAGGGAGAATCATTTTTATGAAGTGGTATAACTGCTGCTAAATTGTCTACGCTCCAGTCAGTAGTCACACCATGCTCATGCAAGCAGTCCTAATTAAACTCAGTGGGTCATTAAAAAAAAGCAATGTGTGGTGTGTGGTGGCACACACCTTTAATCCCAGCTCTTCAAGCAGAGGCCAGTGGATCTCTGCGAGTTCCAGGCTGGCCTGATCTACATAGTGAGGCCCTGTCTCAAAACAAAACTAACCAAACAAAAGACATGAACAAGAGGTCTGGGGACGTTGAGGACAAAAGAGGGCAGTGGGGTAAATCCTGTCAAAATGGATTCTATACATTTATAAAAAAGAAGTATCATGAGGTATGGGGTGAAACCTCCATTAAGCTCCCACTGGGGTGAACATGAACCCCCTTTGGCAGCTATGATGGGGGCTACATCAATGCCTCGGCCGAGGGTGTGTCCATCCGCACAGGTCTACAGCTCTCCCAGGATCCCAGTGGTCGGATTAAAGTGTCCAATGTCTCCTGCGAGGCTTCTATCTCTAGAATGGCTATGGTCTTCGGAGGAACCTTCAAGTAAGTGTTAGCCTGGTGCACCCCCTTTGAGCCCCACAGCACAGTTTACTAGCGCAATAGAAAGTGCAAAGCCTGGGAGTTCTGAATGAGTCTAAATCCCAGCTCTACCACTTCTTGGCCGCGTGAACTCAGATAAGTCACTGACCTCAATTTCCTTTTTGCAAAGTGGGAATGAAAACAGAACTTACTTCACAAGCAGTGAGGATCCTGTTGACGATGCAGAGTATTTAGAATAACACCTGGCATGTGGTAAATGTCTCAACACCAGTCATATAGATCAGATCATTGTTAGGGTTAGCATGCACACTGAAGCATATGGAGCTCAGTGGCAGAGCTCTTGTTTAGCATGCATGAGGCCCTGGATTCAATACTGAATACTTGAATTGAAAATTAAACATGCTAGAGACGGCTCATTGGTTAAGAACACACACCGTTCTTGAAAGGGACTGGAGGTTCTCGGCACCCTGTTGAGCAGCTCACAATCACCTGTAAATCCAGCTTCAAGGGATCTGATGCCCACTTCAGGACCCCCAAACATACATGTACACAGATACACATAAATAATGAAAATAAATCTTTTTTATTTTTTTAATTTTTTTTAAACATTTTTTAATTTTTTTTATTAATTTTATTTATTTTCATATGTGTATGAATGTACTGTCTGCATGCAAGTTTGTGCACCCGTGTCGTGCAATGCCGTGGAGGTCAGAAGAGGGTGTCGGATTCCCCTGGAACTGGAGTTCTCCTGGAATTGGAGTTTCAGACGGTTCTCGGCCGCCATGTGGGTGCTGTGGATCGAACCCGGGTCCTCTGTAAGAGC
>VZQC01006012.1:0-91744 GCA_009823505.1 Rhizomys pruinosus | reverse complement strand
TTTTTTTTTGTGGTTCTTAGCCTCAGCCTTTAACGGCTGCGCTATCCCCATAGCCCAGGGAGAGGGTTGAAAGTCTACCTGGCACCAAATGCCATTACATGTGAATGGTGGCTGTGACCACTGCTGCCCAGTGTTTAAGGCCACTCAGACTCCACCTTTCCTGGGCCTCCCTGCCACCCTCCTCACTTCTTTGTAATGTCTTTTGAAGGATGAGTCTCTTGAGTCTCTCTAGAGTAGCTGTGATATCCAGTTCCTATGGTCCCTAGCTGTGCCCACCACAGGGCCAGGAGACAGTCCAGTCTGCCTTGACTCTGACATTGAGTTCCCAACCACAGGGAGCATTCTACCCCCTGGCCGAGGGGAAGCGGAGCCTCCTCAACAGGGCAGTGGAGCCCCAGCTGCAGGAGGAGGAGCGGATGGTATATGTGGCCTTCTCTGAGTTCTTCTTTGACTCTGCCATGGAGAGCTATTTCCAGGCTGGGGCCCTGCAGCTGACACTGGTGGGGGACAAGGTATGCCAGGCCTGGTATGAGGGCAAGGAGGAGGGTCCCGAGGTGGAGTTTCCGATGACCCTGTCTTACTCTCAGTTTCCTTGTTCAGGTGCCACATGATCTGGACATGCTGTTGAGGGCCACCTACTTTGGGAGCATTGTTCTTTTGGTGAGTGTTGGCTAGAGGTGGGGTTGTGGCCAGGGCTAGAGGTCACCCCACCTACATAACAGTGAGGCAATAGGTTGAGGTATCTTGTGGCTATGGAGGAAACAAAAGTCCTGGCCTGTTGCCTGTGCCAAGTCTCTTCACCTTGCCAAGCCAATTTCCCAATCTGTGAAGGAGGGTTGCCTCTTCTGGCCTGTCTCCTTCACAGAGCAGCTGTGAGGTTGGGAGAGAACTCAAGCCTGCCAAGTATAGGAGCCTTTGGGATGATTAGTATGTTTTTGGTTTTTTTTTTTTTTTGGTCTTTTTGAGACAGGGTCTCCCTGTAGCCCCAGCTCTCCTGGAACTCGATCTGTAGACCAGGCTGGCCTTGAACTCACAAAGATCCGCCTGCCTCTGCCTCCTGAGTGCTAGGATTAAAGGCGTGAGCCACCACGCCTGGCATTTTTTTTTTGGTCTTTTCAAGACAGGGTCTTCCTGTAGCCCTAGCTGTCCTGGAACTCACTCTGTAGACCAGGCTGGCCTTGAATTCACAGAGCTGCACCTGCTTCTGTGTTCCAAGTGCTAGGATTAAAGGTGTGCACCACCATGCCTGGCTGATTAGTATGTTTTTACTTATCCTTATTTAATAGGGGAGAAAAGAGGGAATTAAACATTTAAAAGAGGATGGGGGATGTAGCTCAACTGGTAGAGTGCTGGCTTCACACGTATGTAGCCCTGGGTTTCATTCTCTGCATGGTGCGAACTGGCCATAGTGGCACAGACCAGTAATCCAGCACTTGGGCAGGAGAATCGAGAATTCATGGTCATCTTCAGCTATGTAGACAATTGGAGACCAGCCTGGTTTTATATGAGATCCTGTCTCAAAAATAAATGGTTTTTAGCCAGGCATGGTGGCGCACACCTTTAATCCTAGCACTTGGAAGGCAGAGGCAGGTGAATCTTTGTGAATTCAAGGCTAGCCTGGTCTACAGAGTGAGTTCCAGGACAGCTCGGGCTACAGGGAGACCCTGTCTTGAAAAGACAAAAAAATGGGTATGTGGGCATACGGGTATGTGTGTGGGTTGCATGTGTGTATTCACGTGTGTGCAGCTGCACTGTACATGTATGTCTACACATGTGGATTTCTAAGGTTGATATCAGGTGACTTTCTCAGTCACTATCCCTTGAATGTTGATGCAGGGTCTCTTACTGAACCTGGAGCTTACCTGTTGGCTAGCCAGCTTGCTCCAGGAATTCCCTGGCTCTGTCTCCTATGTGTTGAGATATAGGCAGGCCGCCATGCCCACCTGGTTCTTCCTGGATTCTAGAGATTTGAATTCCTGTCCTTATACTTGCACAGCAAGTGCTTTATCTGCTGAGCCATCTCTTCAGGTTCCCATTTTTTTTAAATTTTTTTTATTAATTTTTATTTATTTCTGTATGTGTATGAATGTACTGTCTGCATGCAAGTCTGTGCACCCGTGTCGTGCAATGCCGCGGAGGTCAGAAGAGGGTCTCAGATTCCCCTGGAACTGGAGTTCTCCTGGAATTGGAGTTTCAGACGGTTCTTGGCCGCCATGTGGGTGCTGGGGATCGAACCCGGGTCCTCTGTAAGAGCGGTCGGCACTCTTAACCGCTAGGCCATCTCTCCAGCCCAGGTTCCCATTTTTTTAATTAAAATTTTAAATTTATTTTTATTTTCTATGTGAGTGTTTTCCCTGCATGTAAGTGCACTGTGTGTGCAGTGCCCATACAGACCAGAAGAGGGCATCGGATTGGGTCTCCTGAAACTGGAGTTACAGAGGGTTGTTAGCTACCATGTGGGTGCTGGGAACTGAACCCTGGTTCTCTGCAAGTGCTCCTAACCACTGAGCCATCTTTCCAGCCTACCATTTTCAAAAAACAAGGCTGAAGGTGTGGCTTAGTGGTAGATTACCTGCCTAGTATCTGCCAATGTACAAGGCTCTGGGTTCAATCTCCATTCCGCAAAAAAACTTTAAAATGTATATTCTCATACTTACCTGGCAGGGGAGATACCATGATCACGAAGGTGGTTTTCCCAGGGCAGGGCTCATCCATTGCTCTCCAGATGCTCTAACCCCTGCAATTTCCCCAAATGTGGGAAACTTGACTGCATAATTTGTGGTAGTAGGGGACTACGTTCTCACTCTCCCCTGAAAAAAAAAAGTATATTCTCTGATTAACATTAAAGAACAGGTTCCTATGTTGGGCATGGTGGTGCATGCCTTTAATCCCAGCACTCAGGAGGCAGAGGTGGGAGGGGATTTTTGTGAGTTCAAGGCCAGCCTGGTCTACATAGTGAGTTCCAGGACAGCTGGAGCTACAGGGAGACCCTGTTTCAAAAACACAAACAAAGAAACAAAAAAACAAGAACGTTGCTGGGAATGGTGATGTAAGCCTTTAATCCCAGCATTTAGGAGGCAGAAGTAGGCAGATCTCCGTGAGTTCCAGGCCAACCTGGTCTACATAGTGGTTTCTAGGTGAGCCAGGGCTACACAGTCAGACCCTGTCTCAAAACAAAACAACATGGGACTGGAGAGATGGCCTAACAGTTAAGAGCACTGACTGCTCTTGCAGAGGACCCAGGTTCGATTCCCAGCACCCACATGGCTGCTGAGAACTGTCTTTAACTCCAGTTCCAAGGGAATCTGACACCCTCTTCTGACCTCCATGGCATTGCATGACACGGGTGCACAAACCTACATGCATACAGAAAAATAAAACAAAACAACAAAAACCCTGGAAACAAACAAAACAAAAAGAATGTTCTTTTTTTAATTTAAAAAATTTTTTATGTGTATGAATGTACTGTCTGCATGTAGGTTGGTATACCTGTGTCATGCAAAGCCACGGAGGTCAGAAGAGGGTGTTGGATTCCCTGGAACTGGAGTTAAAGATAGTTCTCAGCCATCATGTGGGTGCTGGGAATTGAACCCAGGTCCTCTGCAAGAGCAGTTGGTGCTCTTAACCACTGAGCCATCTCTCCAGCCCCAAGAATGTTCTTGATCAGTCTTATAAGTGACAGGGATTTGAATCTGTGACTCCAGGTTACAATGGCCTCCTCTGCATTATGCAGCCTCATAGACTTGTCAGAATTTTAAATGAAATAATGTATGTAATTACACTAACACCTACTACAGAGTGTGTGCTCAGTACACACAGCTGTTGTTACTACGACTCACATCATCCTTGCCAACTTTATGACTGAGCACTTAGAAGGACCGGCTGTCACCAGGCTGCCTGCATTAGTCTCTCAGTTCTGCATAACTGTGGAGAAGTGACTTAACCTCTCTGCCTGAAGTTCCTAGGGAAGTCGCTTGGTCAGTAAAGCGTTTACCTCAAAATCATGAGGACCTGGATTTGGATTCCCAGCACCCACATAAAAGCTGGGACCAGCAGTCTGTAATGCAACACTGGGGAGGGGAATCATGAGATCTCTGAGGCATTCAGAGGATGAGCAAGAAGATCACGTGAGTCCAGAGGTTCAAGACCAGCCTGACAACATAGCAAGGGCTTAGCTCTAAAAGACACTCCCTTGACCAATTAGTCAGGGCTGGGTGCAGGTCTGGCGGATATGGAAAGCCACATCAAGTCTGTACTTGCAATCCTTGGCCTCCAAGTCTCTGTCTGCTCTTCCTCTTCTCCAGAAGTCACCAGGGAACAGACTGGGATTGTGACCCACCTTTCCTACTCTGTTTCCAGAGCCCTGCAGTGATTGACTCCCCAATGAAGCTGAAGCTGGAGGCCATGAGCCCCCCACGCTGCACCATCAAGCCCTCCGGCACCACAGTCTCCATCACTGCCAGCGTCACCATCACCTTGGCACCTCCCATGCTTCCTGAAGTTCAGTTGTCCAAGATGATCATGGTGTGGGGCCCCAGAAAGGAGCTACCTGGGGGTCAGGGAAAGGTGGGCTGTGGAGCTTTCTAGTTCATCATGTCCATCTACCCTCTCCTGCAGGAAGCCCGTCTCAGTGCCAAGATGACACTCCGGGGCAAGGCACTTCGCACAAAGCTGGACCTGCGCAGGTATGCCGCTGATAAGGATCCTGGGTGGGCCCTTGATGTCTCTGAACCCTAACATTTTTACAATAACCACACCTGCCTAACAGAAAAATGCAGCTAAAATTGACCCAATCCTGTAAGCAAGCTCGGTTCTGCCTTTGTTAGTGAGGTGGCACATACCTTTAATCCCAGCAAGTTCTAGGCCAGCTGGAGCTACAGGAAGACCCTGTCTCAAGAAGACCCCCCCAAAAAAAAATTGAACTTAGAGGTGCGGGGATGGCTCTGTTAAAGCACTCATCTGGCAAGCTGGCAAGCCTGAGGATCTGAGTTCCAATCCCTAGAACCCATGTTAAAAGCTGAGCATGGGTGGCACACAGCTGTAATCCCAGGGAAGGCATTACAGATGGGTGGATCCCTGGAAGCTCACAGTCCAGGTGGCCTTGGCTACACACGGTGAAGTTCCAGGCCAATGGCTCAAATGAAAGGACTCAAGGACCAACACCCTGGAAGTTGTCTTCTGACCTCCACACACATGCCACATAAACGTGTACTCACATCAAGATACGCAAAATCAGACTCACTAGGAGGCTGAAGATGACCTTCCTGCTTCTACCTTCCAAATGCTGGGATTCCAAGTGTGTGCCACCATGCTTGGTTTATGTGGAGCTGGGCATTGATCCTGGGTCCTCATGCATTCTAGGCAACACTGTGCCAACTAAGCTACAGTCTCCACCCCTCGAAGTGTTTTCTTTTTAATCTTTAAAAAATATGGGGCTGGAGAGATGGCCTAGTGGTTAAGAGCGCTGACTGCTCTTGCAGAGGACCCAGGTTCAATTCCCAGCACTCACATGGTGGCTGAGAACCATCTTTAGTTCCAGGGGAATCTGACACCCTCTTCTGACCTCCATGGCATTGCATGACACGGGTGCACAAACCTACATGCAGACAGTACACTCATACACATAAAAAATAAATTAAAAATATTTTATTTGACATGTGTGGTGGCGCACGCCTTTAATCCCAGCACTTGGGAGGCAGAGGCAGGCCAGCCTGGTCTACATAGTGAGCTCCAGGCCAGCTAGGACTAAAGGGAGACCCCATCTCAAAAAGACCAAAAAAAAAAAAAGACTAAAATTTATTTATCTATTATTTTTTCTTTATTAGGCTGAAAGATGTCATGTTTTCCTTAAGGAACTGTTTGAAGGCTCCTCCTTGGCAAGCCCAAACAACCATCAGTCCTGCCCTTGTGCTCCACACTGGAGACCCCCAAATTTATTAATTATTATTATTATTATTGTCTTTTTGAGACAGGGTCTCCCTTTAGTCCCAGCTGTCCCGGAACTAACTATGTAGACCAGGCTGGCCTTGAACTCCCAGTGTTAGGATTAAAGGCGTGTACCACCACACCCAGCTTTATTTATTATCTTTATTTTATGTGTGTGTGTAAGTGCGCCCGTGTTGTACAATGCCTGAGGAGATCAGAAGAGAGTGTCAGATGCCCTGGAACTCGAGTTACAGATGGTTGTTAGCTGCTATGTGGGTGGCTGGATTCAAACCCAGGTCTTCTGCAAGAATAGCCAGTGTTCTTAACTGCTAAACCATCTCTTCAGCTCCTGAAAGTGTTTCCTTCCTTCCTTTCTTTTTCTTTCCTTTCTTTTCTTTCTTTCTTTCTTTCCTTTCTTTCTTTCTTTCTTTCTTTCTTTCTTTCTTTCTTTCTTTCTTTCTTTCTTTCTTTCTTTCTTTCTTTCTTTCTTTCTTTCTTTCCTTTCTTTTTTTCTTTCTTTCTTTCTCTTCTTCTTTTCCTTCCTTCTTTCTTCTCTTTTTTCTTCTTTCTTTTCTTTTCCCTTTTCTTTCTCTTTCTTCCTTTCCTTTTCTCCTCCCACCGGCCCGCCTTCTTCGCTTCCTCTTCTTCCTCCTCCTCCTCCCTCCTCCTCCTCCTCTTCCTCCTCCTCCTCCTCCTTTCCTCCTCCCCTTCCTCCATCACCTCCTCCTCCTTCCTCCTCCTCCTTCTCTTTCTTACTTCTTCTTCTTTTTTCCTTCTTTTTTTTTTTTTTTTTTTGATAGGGTCTCCCTGTAGCCGGGACCTCACTATGTAGACCAGGCTGGCCTTGAACTCACAGAGATCCACCCACCTCTGCTTCCTGATTGCTGGGATTAAAGGTGTGTGCCTCCATGCCCAGCTTGAAAGTGTTCTCTTAAATCAACTCATCCTGTTTCCCACTATCAGCAGGCATTGTTAGAGACAAGCACATTGGTTCAGTAAAGCTAAACGCTGTCCTGCAGTCATATAGGTGAAAACTCTCTGAGTTTGGGCAGTAACTTTAGCACCATGTTGCTTTGACACTTTGAGGCAAGTTAAGTTATCTAAGGCTCATTTTTGCCTGTGCTAAATACAGGTAAAAATAGCATCTACTTTCTAGGGCAATGGATCTTGTGTCACAGCCACTGGCCATGATCACTATCTGCACTTGTACACTTACAATTAAACAGTTGCTTGTTTGCACTAGGCCACCAAGTGGCTACAATAGAGGAAAGCACAGATAGGGAATAGTCTGAATTAAGCTTATGTGAGATTGTGCAGGGAGGCAAGGTTTTCTCTGTAGACTTGCATCTAATCCACCCACTGTGTGACTTCAGGCATGTGACGTCACCTCTCCAGCCTTCAGTTTCCTCATAGTACCATCCAGTTCCTGTAGTCCTTGATCTTAGGGTTGTGAATGAGGACTCAGGTCAATTGGTATCTGCAAATCTTTTTTTAAAATTTAATTTAATTTATTTTTATGTGTATGAGTGTACCGTCTGTATGTAGTTTTGTGCACCTGTGTCGCGCAATGCCGTGGAGGTCAGAAGATGGTGTTGGATTCCCCCTGGAACTGGAGTTAAAGATGGTTTTCAGCCACCATGTGGGTGCCGGGGATCGAACCCAGGTCCTCTGCAAGAGCAGTCGGTGCTCTTAACTGCTAGGCCATCTCTCCAGTCCCCGGTATCTGCAAATCTTTTAACTTGCACATCTGTAATTCTAGCACTTGGGAGACTGAGAGAGGAAGAAGAGTGCAGCAAGTGTAAGGCCGGCCAGGGCTATGCTGCACAGCAAGACCCCGTCTCAGCAAAAGAAAGCAAAACCCTGATGCCCTTTTCTGACCTCCGCAGGCGTTGCACAACATGGGTACACTTACATACATGCAGGCAATACATTCATACACATAAAAATGTTTAAAACAAAAAAAAAAAGGGGGTGGAGAGATAGCCTAGCGGTTAAGAGCACTGACTGCTCTTGCAGAGGACTCGGGTTCGATCCCCAGCACCCACATGGTGGCTAAGAACTGTCTGTAACTCCAATACCAGGAGAACTCCAGTTCCAGGGGAATCCGAGACCCTCTTCTGACCTCCGCGGCATTGCA
Organism: Rhizomys pruinosus; assembly: GCA_009823505.1. Lineage (NCBI taxonomy): Eukaryota > Metazoa > Chordata > Mammalia > Rodentia > Spalacidae > Rhizomys > Rhizomys pruinosus. The sequence goes on along the minus strand of VZQC01006012.1, from coordinate 83,682 downwards.
CGACATGGGTGCACAAACCTACATGCAGACAGTACATTCATACACATACAAAAATAAATAAAATTTAAAAAAAACAACAAAACAAAAGATTGTGTGTGTGTGTGTGTGTGTGTGTGTATACCTAAGTACTACAGGAGCCTGTGGAGGTCAGAAGAGGGTGTTAGATTCCCTCATCCCCTGGAACTGGAGCTACAGGTTGTTGTGAGCTGCCCTTAGGGGCTGGGAACTGAACCTGGATTCTCTGTAAGAGCAGCCAGGCCTCTTTACTACCAAGCCATCTTTCCAGTCTTCCCAACCACCCCAGCCAACTTTTGAGACAGGGTCTCTAGGTAACCTGGGCTGGCCTGAAAATCTCTATGTAGACAAGGCTGGCCACATACTCAACAGAGATTTGCCTGCTTCTGCATCCCAAGTGCTGGCAATAAAGGTATATACTACATGTTTGCCATTTATTTATTTATTTATTTATTTATTTATTTATTTATTAATTATTTTTGGAGACAGGGTCTCCCTATAGCCCCAGGTGGCCTGGAACTCTCTCTGTAGACCAGGCTGGCCTTGAACTCAGAGATCCACCTGTCTCTGCCTCCAGAGTGCTGGGATTAAAGGCGTGTGCTACCACGCCCAGTTTAAAGATGGTTCTTGGCAGCCATGTGGGTGCTGGGAATTGAACCTGGGTCCTCTGCAAGAGCAGACTGCACTCTTAATGCTGAGCCATCTCTCCAGTCCCATGGCTGCCATTTAAAAGAATGTGTGTGTATACGCATGTGAGGGTCCAAGGACAACCTGTGGACATCTGTCTTCACCTCCTTTACTCACTGAGCCATCTCACTGGACCTATTTGAGCTTTTTTTTTTTTTTTTTGATGGGGTTGTTAGCCTGAGCCTTTAATGGCCGAGCTATCCCTCCAGCCCCCTATTTTAGCTTTTAAAATAAGCTTTAGTATCCAACAGGGAGCAAACACTGTTGAGTTTTGTTAAATAAAACAATAATAATAATAAAAAAGAATACCTGCAGATCTAGTAACAGAGGTCCAATAGGCAGAAGCTCCTGACAAATAAACAGCAGCAGGCCTGGGAAAGGAGCCCCTGGGAGAGGAGTGAGTCCCTGGGGCTTGTGTGTAGACATCTGGGCACTGGCAGCGACCAACCTGGAAAGGCCCATAGGGAGGACCTGGAAGGTTGAAACTTGGACCCTTTTTGTGGGTAGGCTCAAGAAGTGGTTACTTCTAGGTCTCATGACCACAAAGCTTGTTTCTCTCCTGCAGGTTCCAAATCTACTCAAATCAATCTGCGCTGGAGTCTTTGGCAGTGAGCTGGGAATGGTGGTGGGTGGGCCAGGGCTTTGAGGGTGCAGCTCAGGCAAACCCACTATCCATGTGCTGTGTGTGTCCTTCTCCCTTCAGCTGATTCCGCTGCAGACCCCACTGAAGACCCTGCTGCAGATTGGGGTGATGCCCATTCTCAATGGTAGGTCTGGGGTACGAGGAGGGCTGAGCTGGGGCCTGGGCTGAGCTGGGGCTCAGGCTGAGCTGCATCTTCTACCCACAGAGCGGACCTGGCGAGGTGTACAGATCCCCCTACCTGAGGGAATCAACTTCGTGCGTGAGGTGGTGACGAACCATGAAGTGAGTGGAGAGTGAAAGGGGGGAGGGAGCAGAGCAGGCCCTTCCCCACGGCACCTTAGGTCCTTCTCCACCCATTGTGGCCCCCCCTTAAAAATTGTATTGTTTTTATTGTATGAGTGTATCGCCTTCATGTGTGTAAATGCATCCATGTCATACAGTGCCTGTTGAGGTCAGGAGAGGGCATCAGATCTCCTGGGACTGGAGTTAGGGATGGTTATTAGCTGCCAAGTGGATGCTGGGAATCAAACCCGAATCCTCTGCAAGAATAGTCAAATATTCTTCTTTTGAGACAGGATCTCCCTTTTTAGTCCCAGCTGGCCTGGAGCTGGCTATGTAGACCAGGCTGGCCTATAACTCACAGAGATCTGCCTGCCTCTGCCTCCCAAGTGCTGGGATTAAAGGCGTGTACCACCATGCTCGGCCCAAGACGTTCTTAGCCGCCATGTGGGTGCTGGGAATTGAACCTGGGTCCTCTGCAAGAGCAGTCAGTGCTCCTAACTGCTGAGCCCTCTCTCCAGCCCCAGCTGCCCCTTAAAAAAAATTTTTTTTTTAGGACAAGATTTCACTATTGTAGCTCTGGCTGGCCAGGAACTCACATAGACCCACCTGTCCCTGCCTCCCAAATGCTGGAATTAAAGATGCACACCACCACGCCTAGTCCCTCTTCCATTCACTCTTTTTTTTTTTTTTTTTGGTCTTTTTGAGACAGGGTCTCCCTGTAGCCCCAGCTGTCCTGGAACTCACTCTGTAGACCAGGCTGGCCTTGAACTCACAAAGATCCGCCTGCTTCTGCCTCCCAAGTGCTAGGATTAAAGGTGTGCGCCACCACGCCCGGCTCCATTCACTCTTACACTTGTTTCCACTGGCTCATTCCCAGGGAGCTTATTCCTTGGAATGTTTCTCCAACTGTACTGTAATGCCTACTAACCTTTCAGGTCTTAGCAGACTGGTCACCTCCTCTAGGAAGCCCCCCTGAGGCTTGTGGTGATTCTATGGCCTTTGTTTAGCGCTGTTTAGTACTGCTTGATCAAAGTCTTTTGTTGCTGTTTCTCTCATTAGACCAATAACCCCTTAAGGGCGTAGGCTCTGTCTGTCTCTGTCTCTAAACTCTGCTGTCCGTAGCTGAATGAATGAGTGAGATTTCTTCTCTCACTGCCCAGGGCTACCTCACCATTGGAGCTGACCTCCACTTTGCCAAAGGGCTTCGAGAGGTGATCGACAGGAACTGACCTGCCAACACTGTGGACCCTAGGGACTCCAGTGCCCCCCTACCCTCTGAAGCAGTTGCCTGAGTCCTTCAGGCCGCCCTGGCAGCTGCATTCAGGAACTGAGCACTCGGAAGCCCCTCCTCCTCCCCATTCATAGCCCGCACTGTCCCCAGAGCCACAGAAAATGCAGTTTGAAGCTATAGCCAATTTATTTTCATAATCAATCCATCAATTACAGTCCTCTATCCCTCTCATTAGGCTATCCTGAGAGTTCTATTGGGGTCCTGGGATGGGGCCAATTTATCAATAAGGGCATTCTTTAAGCAGGGAGGGGGCCATCCCACCCCAGGAACTGTGGCAGGAATAAAGTGCTCAGTAGCCCCTAGGCTGTCTGTGTGAAGCCCTGGGGCCCAAGCTGGGATGCTACAGGCTGTGGGAAGCGGGAGGCAGTCCTAGAGCAGATCTGGCTGCCTGCTCCACAGGGGCATTTACAAAAAGGAGAATCTATCTCCCTCCAGCGAGAGGCTGGGAGGGGTTGGTTGAGTAGGTACTGGGGACCTCCACAGGTGTCTTCAGGTATCAGTATGGTTCCTTGTTCAGAAAACGAGAGAACATGGTGAAGGCAGCCTGGGGCTTGTCAGTGGGGACCATGTGTCCGGCGCCCTGGGGAGCAAAGCTTATGAGATCCAGATCCTCAACACTGCTCACCCTTTACCCCTTGGCACTTCCTTCACCTCAAGACTTTATTCTTCCCCACTTCCTCCCTGAAGAGTTATCCTTACAGGCCAATCGTGACCCAGAATAAAAGGAATCAGAGGGTAAGGACGGGGAGGACCCACCGCATTTGTCCCTCACCAGGTATAGGTCCTACCTTGACTGTGAGGAAGGTAACGTGGGAAAATTCCTTCACGAAGCCCCCGACCTGCTCCCCGCTGTCCGCGTAGTCCACTAGCCAGGGCCGACGCTGCACCTCCATCTGTCCACCAGGAAAGACGTCCATTGGCAGCCCCCACCATCCCTGCTCAGGGCTGCCAGCAAGACCTCAGGACTGGGGAACTACCATCCAGGTTTGCCCTCTGCAGACTAGAGCCATCCCTGCACGCTCCCTCCCCACCTTGCACTCAGCCTGAACCCAGGGCCAGCAGCTCCTGCCTCACCTTCTGGTTGAGGGAGTCCACAAACCACTCATCCCCCAGGAAATTGCAGGCCATGTCCACATCACCATTATATAACAGGATCTGGTATTTCTGGAGGAGGACAAGGGGAAAGCTGAAGTCTGGGATGGGCCCAAGGCCCATCCCTGAGAGAATTCAGAAGCCCAGCTCAATAATATGAACCTGGAATTCCCGTGTTTTCTGACCGCCTACTACTAAGTCCAGTAAACACCAGCCAAACACTTTCATTTCACATGGAGGCCAGTATTATTACCACCACAACCACCCCCTTTAAAATAAGACAGGGTCTCATTATATAGCCCAGACTGGCTTAAAATTTAAGATCTTTCTTTGTCAGCCACCCTAGTCCTGGGATTACAGGTATGAGTCACCATACATAGCTTAATTATCCTCATTTTACAGATGGGGAAATGCCAGCTGATGACATTTAAGAAACTTCTCCAGAGCTGGGCATGGTGACACCCACCTGTAAATCCCCGTACTGGGGAGGCTGAGGCAGGGATGAAGTGTTTAATGCCAGCCTGGGTTACAGAGTAAGACTCTGTCTCAGAACAACAAAAACAACCACCAGGATGTGGTGGCACAAGCTCTACAGAGGCCTCCTAAGTCCACAGCTACTCCAGGGTCCTAAGTTGAGGCTGGAGCCTGCTTTTCTGTACACCACATACCTGTGAGCTGAGCAGCTTCAGATATTGGGAGTTCATGCTTGGGTAGAGACGGCGGTACTGTAAGTTCACCAAGAAGCTGCCACGGCACAGGAGAAGCAGGGAGGAGGGAAGACCATGAACAGATCAGACCTGTCTATTCCCAAACTCCCGTGAGGCGCTGTCCCATCTCTGGTATGTCACCTCTCTAGGCCTTACCTGAAAGTTCTCAAGCCATCCCTATTTATAAATACTTGATTGTCACAATGACTGGGATGCTACTGGCCTTTAGTGTGAAAGTAAGAGGAGGTAATAACAGGTAGGGCATGGACGGGCACTGACCAATCAGGACAGACCTGACTAGGCTCTGTTGTGCTAGATGGGGTCATAGGAAGAACTGGGCAGTTCTGGATGGCAATGGAGTGGCAGTCAGGGGCAGTGTGTAGTAAATGTCAGAAAGGCAATCAATATTAACCAGTGTGGCCACAGACAAGTGAATTGGCTATTGATTAACTTGGGATGTTAAATACTATATGCAACTAATTGACCCTGAATGTCTACACTGCTTTGAGATGACCTAGTTGTAGTCCAAAGTCCCTGGGAACCTTGCTGATGCACCCCTGAACCATGCCACAAAAGCTCACTTGCACATGTCCCAATGGGGCAGGTTCTCAGGGATGTGGAGGGCCTTCCGCACATATGGGTTGTTGAGATAGGTGGAGGTGGCCGTGGTGTTGGTGCACGGGGGGTCCAGGCGCACCTTGTTTGCAGAACGTGGCAGCAGTGCCTGGGGGCACACACGCAGGGTAAGGATCTTCACTTACCTCCCCCACCTACCTCCTCAAGGAAAAACCCAAGCCCTTGCCCACCTGATGTGATGCCCGCTTGAGTGACAGGTGAGTGAAGATGTTGCCCAAATCGTGGACCACAACAGTGTCCTTCTCATATCTGCAAGAAAAGGGAGGGGACCAGTGTTGTGCTCCAGATGCAGCGGGCATTGGTCCTAGGGGTACAGAGCAGCGCCTACCTGTAACCACTGGGCACGCCACCAGCACAAGGGGCATAGAGGTTGTAAATGTTGAGGCCGGATTTGCCCACGATTCGAGACACTTCCTGGAGCTGTGACAAAATATAACGCCATGCTTTGTTGATCCATGACCCTTCATAATCTCTCCCACTCTCTCCCAAGATGTTGTGCTCCCTGAATTCATCTCCTGTCATCATACTTTGCCCTCTTTCTTCATATGCAGGGAACCTGGGGTTCACTGGATGGAAACTTCCAGACCCGGGTCCAATCCTAGCACCACCATTTCCTGTCACGTGACTTCAGGCAAGTGCCTTAAACATTCTTGGTCTCAGTTTTCTCACTGCGTTTCTCAACAGAGGTGAGCACAGTGCTAAAAGGTCCAGGGTACAAAGGTAGTGGGGCCAGCTGGGGATGCAGCTGTCGGTAGAGAGCCTGCTTGCATGAGGTCCTGAGTTTGAGCCCCGCCACCACAGAAAAGGAAACGATGATGGTGGAGGGGGAGGATCCCCAGGGAGAGGATGAGGTCCACTTTTCAGGATTAGGGTGGGGGCCATACAGTGGGATGGAGAGAATCTCACATTGTTTATGCATTCTGGGTCTTTGTTGTCGTAGAAGTTACACTTCTTCTGGGAGCAGCAGTAGGTCTGCAGCAAAGACCAGAGCCTGTGGGGGTCAGAGGGCAAGTGCGTGGCTGGAAATGGGCAGAATTGCCAGTGTTCCCCTTCCTCCCTCCAACCTTTCACCAAACCTTGACCCCCAGGAAGAGGAAAGGTACCAGGCTGCTTGGCCTTGAACTCTCAGAGATCCGCTCCCCAGTGCTAGGACTAAAGGCGTGCCCCACCACGCCTGGCACTAGTTAGTTCTTTTACCTCCTAATCTCTATTCTTGGTCTTTAAGCACCGAAAACGCCTCCTTAAACCCCAGAGCCCATCAGCTCAAAAACCATAGCAGGAATGTCATGTGCCTGAGGACAAATCAATCTCATGACTTGCCCCACCCAAGAGATTTCCCAACTATCCCTCTCCCATACCTGTTCCCCAGAAGGCCATGGTAGTAGGCAAAATAGACCAGTGAGTTGTCATTCTGCTCATAGGAGGCGAGTCCATTGCCCACAGCCAGCCCCTGTGGAACACCCAGGATGCTCAGCTCATCTGGAGGGTGAGGAAGAGGGGGGTTGCCTCCCTTGACCTACACCCAGACATGCAATCTGGAGGTTGAAACCCACAGTGCTTTGTAAGTGTGGGTGGGGAAAGCCACCCAATCTAAAGAACAGAACAGGCAGCTTGACAGGTGAGCTTCCTGTGGTAGGAGGTGTGGAGGCAGAGGGGTCAGGACTAGCCAGCAAGCGCTGAGGGCTAGGCTGACCTCAAAAATGCAAGGTCATGGCTCCAAGGTGCCTCCCTCCCTTCCTGCACCGGCCCTGCACCTGAAGGTTCATGCTGGGGTCCTGCATGACCAACACCGCCAAGGTGGGGATGTAGATGCCAGCATAGCTCTCTCCTGTCAGGAAAAGTTTGTTGTCCTTGTACTCCGGGAAGAGGCGGAAGAAATCTTTGAGGGCCGCATAATTGTTCTGAGCCACCTAGGAATGGGCAGGATGGAGTAAATCAGAAGGTTTGACATTTGAACTATGAAGATCTTCAGAGACAATGTGTTCAGTGCAAGAGGAAGTGGCTGGGTTATTATCACACCACAGATCACGTGAGAAGAGTCCAAAGCAGACTTTGAGGCCATGCTTTCTCTATTTGGAGGAATGGAGGCCGGGGCAGGGGAGCAACGTCAGGCTCACCTCAGTGTCATTGGTCACATACGACTTGTCATCGGCATAGGAGAAACCCACCCCTGCTGGGGACTCTATGTACAACATGTTGGCAATCTAGAGAAGAGGAAATGAGCATTAGAGGGCCCCTCACCCCATCAAGTGCCCAGACACCCCCACAGGACCCACAGGGCCAGCTGTACCATATTCCAAGAATAGGGGTTGTACTCCAGGGTGATACCATCTGGCTGGATCTGGGTAGGAAAGAGATAGCTGTGTGATTCCCAAGGGGTGAAGAGACAGGGTCAAAGTGCTAGGTTCCTTTACATACAATGCCCAGCCCCTGAGAGGTACAGACAGTTAGGCCAATTGTCAAATTAAAAAAACCCAGTCTTGGTAAGAAAAATCTGGGGTGCAACAAGATCTCTCTCTTCTCCTTTCTTGCCTTTTCCTTGGGGGACTGCCCCTCCCCGCTCCCCCACCCTCTTTCCTGGGTTACAGTGGGTGAGAGCAGCTGTCCACTCACTAGGAAGGGGCCATGCTCGGTAAGGAACCCATCCAGGGAGCTGCAGCCGGGACCTCCGTTGAGCCAAAGAACCACCGGGCTGCTCTTTGGGTCTTTCTGCGACTCCACAAACCTAGGAAGGCCACAGAGCAAGATTGGTACAAGTGAGGGCGCCCCCTCCCGCCTGGGGTTGTCAGAATTCGCGCGCCCAGTAGTGAAGCCCTCCTTGGGGAGCATGCAAGCTCTTCCTCCCTGGGAGGCAGGGCGGCACACCAGTAGTGGAAGTGCTTGGAATCCGAGGCTCGGAGGTAGCCAGAGTACTGCTGGAACGACGGCTGCTTAGGCAGCCCCGGGAGGCAATCGATCTCGTCCTGGTGTGGGGCTGCTTCGCCTAGGGACGCCCAAGACGCGAGCAGCAGCAGGAACAGAGAGGACAGCGGGGCTTGGGTCATCTGCCGAAGGAGGAAGCACTGTTGGCCGCAGTTTACCAGCTCCCCCGCTCCTCTCCGCTTCCGCGAAGCAGTCCCCAGGGAGGGGCGGGAGCGCATCCCTGAGAGAAGCCCGGGTCGGGCTCCGGGCCACCAAGCCTCCTCCGCTGCCCATCGTCCCGGAGCCTCCTTACCTCTGCTTCCTAGTGTCCTTGCTCTCCGGGAGGCGCCTGAACACTAAAGTCATGTGTACTCCGAGTCACGTGAGCTCCCGCGTCACGTGACAGTTTGGTCAAGTATACTTCTTGGTGTCTTTGGGCCTGGGGACTGGGAGCAGTCAGTTACCACGCCAAAGTCCACAGCCCTAGAGGGTTGTAAGTCCCCGTGTTGTCAACACCCAGGTTCCCCAGCCTCCTGCGGACGGGTGCTAGGCCAGATGCCTAAGAAACCGGCGCTAGGACCCTCAGGCAGAGCCTGGGAAAGTAGCCAGGGGGGAATCTCCTTACATGGTTCCCCTCTGAACCATGTAAACCATCTGAATCCGTCGCCCAAAATAGCTCTTGGCAGCAGGTGGCCTGCCTCGTGGCGGGGAGATGGCTGCTGCCTCCGAACCCGCAGGGCTGGGTGGTCCTTGGGGCCCAGCGCGCCCGGAGCCCCATCCCACTCGCTTCCACCCAGTGCATGGAGCCAACATCCGCGTGGACCCCTCGGGGACGCGAGCCACACGCGTGGAAAGTTTTGCTCACGGTGTGTGCTTCAGTCGCGAGCCGCTGGCCCCGGGCCAGGTATTCCTGGTGGAGATCGAGGAGAAAGAGCTGGGCTGGTGCGGGCATCTGCGTCTCGGCTTGACCGCGTTGGACCCCGCCAGTCTGGCCCCGGTGCCTGAGTTTTCACTGCCGGACCTGGTGAGCCTTGGCCACACCTGGGTCTTCGCTATCACGCGCCATCACAACCGGGTGCCGCGGGACGACCAACCAGAGGCGGAGGTAGCGGCCCCCAGCCGCCCTCCTGCCCTCGTGTTGGAACCGTATCTGCGCATTGAGCAGTTCCGAATCCCCCGGGACCGCCTGGTGGGCCGCAGCCGGCCAGGGATTTATAGCCATCTCCTGGACCAGCTCTATGAGCTGAACATGTTGCCTCCCACCGCGCGCCGAAGCCGCCTGGGCGTTCTGTACTGCCCGCGTGGGGACGGGACTGCGGACATGCACATCGTCATCAACGGGGAAGACATGGGACCCAGCGCCCGCGGGCTGCCAGCTGCCCAGCCTCTCTATGCTGTGGTGGATGTGTTTGCCTCCACCAAGAGTGTGCGCCTGGTTCAACTGGAGTACGGCTGTAGGTATCCCACCCCCTGTGCAGCGACGCCCCCCTCCTGGCCCAGTGTAGTGACAGGCACCTGCTAGGACCCCCTAGCCAGTTAGCAATGCCTTGGGTCTGTTCTTTCCTTGTGCTTCACTTTGCACATCTGCTTGTCACTCCTTGGCTGTGAGCCTCAGTACACCTGTTGATTAAAATGCCCTGAAGGGGGACTGGAGAGATGACCTAGCGGTTAAGAGCGCCGATCTCTCTTACAGAGGACCCGGGTTCGATCCCCAGCCACCCACATGGCGGAGAAGAACCGTCTGAAACTCCAATTCCCGGACAACTCCAGTTCCAGGGGAATTCGACACCCTCTTCTGACCTCCGCGGCCTTGCACGACATGGGTGCACAGACCTGCATGCAGACAGTACATTCATACACATACCGAAATAAAATTAAAAAAAAAAATTGCCTTGAAGTTCCCTGTTCTAGTTGGCCTTCAATTGCTATGACAAAACACTGACCAATAATCAACTTGGGGAGGAAAGGGTTTATTCATTTTACATCTCTTAGGTCACAGTTCATCACTGAGGGTGCCCAAGGTAGGAACTCAGGGCAGGAACCTAGAAGCAGGAGCTGAAGCACAGGCCATAGAGGAACGCTGCTTACTGGCTTGCCAGCCTGCCTCATGCTCAACCTGATTTCATATACAATATAGCACGACCTTCCCAGGGGTGGCACCACCCACAGTGGGCTGGGCCTCCCATATCACTCAACAATTAAGAACACGCCCCACAGACAGGGCCACAGGCCAGTCCAATGTGGGCAATTCCCCAATTGAACTCAGGTGTGTCAAGTTGACACTAAAGCTAGCCAACAGGGTCCCCCCCCCCTTTTTTTTTTAATGTTTTTGAGACAGGGTCTCCCTGTACCCCAGCTGTCCTGGAACTCACTCTGTAGACCAGGCTGGCTTTGAACTCACAAAGATCCGCCTGCCTCTGCCTCCCAAGTGCTAGGATTAAAGGCGTGTGCCACCACGCCTGGCTAGGGTCCCTTTTAGTTTGGACAATGTGTCAGAATTAAGCTAGGACAGAGGCCTTACCATTTTTATTTGTTTTTGTTTTTGTTTTTACCTCAGAACCAACCCAGCATCTCCTCCGTGCTAGGCAAGCACCTGCTACTGAGCCACTGATCCCAGCTCTTATGACAGGGATTCTTTTTTTTCTTTCCACACCTGTGTTGTGCAATGCCGCGGACAGAAGGGGGTGTCGGATTCCCCTGGAACTGGAGTTAAAGACGGCATGTGGGTGCTGGGAATCGAACCCGGGTCCTCTGCAAAAGCAGTCGGTCCTCTTAACCACTGAGCTATCTCTCCAGCCCCATGACAGGGATTCTATTTTTTTTTATTTACATTTTTAAATTTATTTTTGTATGTGTATGAATGTACTGTCTGCATGTAGGTTTGTGCACCCGTGTCGTGCAATGCCGCGGAGGTCAGAAGAGGGTCTTGGTTTCCCCTGGAACTGGAGTTCTCCTGGAATTGGAGTTACAGACGGTCCTTAGCCGCCATGTGGGTGCTGGGAATCGAACCCGGGTCCTCTGCAAGAGCAGTCGGTGCTCTTAACCTCTAGGCTATCTCTCCAGCCCTGACAGGGATTCTAAAAACCAGTTTTAGACCCTATGCCTCTTGAGAATTGTGTATTTATTTAGTTTTAGTTTTCTGAGGCAAACTCACTATGTAACCCAGGTTGGCCTCAAATTTTCAGTTCTGCCTCTACCTGTTGTTGGAATTAGCGTGAGCCACCACACTCATCTGGGAGCTGTGTGGGTTTTTTTTGTTGTTGTTGTTGTTAGTTTTTGTTTCTTTTTTTTTGAGACAGGGTCTCCCTGTAGCCCCTGGCCTGGAACTAGCTCTGTGGACTGGGCTGCTGGTCTTTAACTCACAGAGATCTGCCTGCCTCTGCCTCTGCCTCCTGAGTGCTGGAATTAAAGGCATGTGCCACCACTCTCAGATAAGTTGGTTGTATGAATTTTTTTTTTTTTTGTCTTTTTGAGACAGGGTCTCCCTTTAGTCCCAGCTGGCCTGGAGCTTACTCTGTAGACCAGGCTGGCCTTGAACTCACATAATCTGCCTGCCCCTGCCTCCCGAGTGCTGGGATTAAAGGCATGCACCATCATGCCAGGAAAGTTGTTTTTTATTAGAAAAATGTTCATAATCTGGGCCTAGTGGCTCACACTTTTAATCCCAGCATTTGAGAGGCAGTCAGAGGCACATGGATCTCTGAATTCAAGGTTAGCATGCTCTACATAGTAGTTCTAGGCCAGTCAGAGCTATATAGTGAGAACCTATCTCAAAAAAAAAAAAAAAGAAAAGAAAAAATTGTTCATGGATTTGGGCATATTAGTTTAGAGGAATCACATAACCCAGACTGAGACATTTTAAATTCTGAGGTCTGGGGGCTGGAGAGATAGCCTAGCGGTTAAGAGCGCCGACTGCTCTTGCAGAGGACCCAGGTTCGATCCCCAGCACCCATATGGCGGCTGAGAACCGTCTGTAACTCCAATTCCAGGAGAACTCCAGTTCCAGGGGAATCTGACACCCTCTTCTGACCTCCGCCCACAGACCTACATGCAGACAGTACATTCATACACATAGAAAATAAATAAAATTAAAAAAAAATTCTGAGATCTGCCTCATTATATCCCAGGAAGCCTTTGGTCACATTTTATGAACTCAGTGCAGTGAACTAGAAGCTGCTGTGTGCTGGGCCTGTGCTGGGTTGTGATTGCATAGGTAGATCAGACATGACATAACCCTGTCCCCAAAAGCTGTTGAAAAGAGTTGAATTTAAAAAAAAAAAGAGTTGAATTGTGTTGTAATAAGCAACAGGTATGGTCAGTGTTCTAGGAAGAGGTTTTTATGTGGTTATGTGGGCTATACCAGCAGCCTAGAAAAGTGGGCTGAGCTTGGGAGCAGTGGGACTTCCAAGGCAATGGCAAAATACAGACTAAATACATAGGTCTTCTCAGCCTCCCCCCACCCCTTTCAGCTGCCTCTGACAGCCTTCTCTCTACAGTGCCTTCCCTGCAGACTCTGTGTCGTCTAGTGATCCAGAGGAGCGTGGTGCACCGGCTGGCCATTGACGGGCTCTACCTGCCCAAAGGACTTAAGGATTTCTGCAAGTATGAATAAAGGCCCAGCAGCCACCAGTGCAGGGCCACAGAAGCACTTGGTGGCCCCAAAGCTGATCTGAAGCTGACTCCATTGCTGCCAACTAAGACCAGAAATAGATAGCTGATGCTGACATGCTGAGGGTCTCCTTGCCTCTGCAGCTTTCTGAGAGGCAGTCAGCAGGTCAGAAATATTTTAGAGCCCATCTAGATTAAGGAAGGGCTTCCTAGCCCACCACTCCTTTGGATTAGAACACTTACTGAGTGCTGGTGCCCTAGTCTCTTCCTCTCCCCCCCACCTATCTAGAAATTCTCCTTTTGTCAGGGAATTGGACCCAGATATCATGGTTTTTGTGTTTTATTTTGTTTGAGAAGAGGTCTCACACTGTAGCCCAGGCTGGCCTCGGACTCGAGGCAAGTCACCTGCCTCCATCTCCCAAGTTTGGAGACTATAGGTATGAGCCACCGTGCCTTGCTTGACCTTTTTTTCCCCAATTAAAAAAATTATTTGTATTGTTATGAGTGTCTTTCTGCATGTAAGTGCACCCCGTAGTGAAATGCCGGCAGAGGCCAGAAGAGGGTGTCAGATCCCTTGGAACTGGAGTTACCGACAATTATTAGCTGCCATGTGGGTGCTGGGAGCCAAACTCAGGTCCTCTGCAAGAGCAGTTAGTGCGCTTAAAAGCTGAGCCATCTCACAGGGCGTGGTGGCACATGCCTTTAATCCTAGCACTTGGGAGGCAGAGGCAGGTGGATCTTTGTGAGTTCAAGGCCAGCCTGATCTACAGAGCGAGTACCAGGACAGCTGGAGCTACAGGGAGACCCTGTCTCGAAAAGACAAAACAAAAAAAAAAAAAAAAAAAAAGCTGAGCCATCTCTCCACTTCTGGGGGCCTGGAGGGTATGGCCAGCAGGTAAGAAAAGACGGCCAACCCTCTTGCAAGAACCCAGTTCGATCCCAGCACGCACATTCGGCTGAGAACCGTAATTCCAGGAGACCTCAGTTCCAGGGGAAATCCAACACCCTCTTCTCTGGACCTCTGTGGCATGGCACACATGCAATGACAGACATACAATGGCACAGACTACAATGCAGAGTAACATTCATACACATCAAAAAAAAAAAAATGCTGAGCCAATCGCTCCAGCTGTCATGTTTGACCTGTTATTATTTAATTTAGTGTTTTTTGTTGTCCTTTTGAGATAGGAGTCGCCCTCTAGTTTTGGCTGCCGCTAGAACTCACTACCGGAAGCCGCTGATACCTTGAACTCACAGAAATCTGCCTCTGCCTTCCTCCTCCAAAGTGCTAGGATTAAAGGGCGTGGCGCCACACACACGCCGGCTTTTCTTTCTTTTTTTTTTTAAAGCCCCTTGGAATTCTAATATATAGTCAGAAGAATTTCACTAGATCAGAGGTTTCAATCACCTTTGGAATATTGTACTTTATTCCAATTTTTTATATTGTTGAGATGGTCTCATCATGTGTAGTCCCAGGCAATCTTGAACTGTGGGAATCCTCCTGCCTCACGGCCCAAGCAATCGCTTCTGCATGCTGAAGGATTATGGAAAGAGCTAACATTTTTTTTGTCTTTTAAAAAAAATCTATTTAGTTTATTTATTTATTTTAGTTTATTTATTTTTTGAGACAACAGGGTCCTCCCTATAGCCCCAGCCGAGGATGCCCTACCCTGAATATATAGACTCTTTCTTTACCTCTTTTTAGTTACTATTTTAGGTTAGGGTCCAAGTTTCTCAGGATGCTCTTAAGCCTGTGATCCTCCTGCTTCAGCGTCCTGAGTAAAGCAAGATTGCAAGTCTGCTCCTCTGACCTATTGAAAAACTTAAAATATTGAAACATTGGTCTAACCCTGGGATTCTGACTTAATTGGTCTTGGGTGGAGGAGGGCCTGAGGATTATTCAAAGCTCCTGAGAGATTCTAATGTCCAGTCTGGGCTGACCACCAGCGCCCTAGACCAACCATGTCATTTTGCAGAGGGAAAACTGAGGTCCAGAGATGAGAATCTGTCTAATGACAGGAGATGATTTTTTGTTCGTTTTAGAAACAGGATGCTTGCTCTATAAAGGATGACCTTGAATCTTTCTGACCTCTGCCTTAATTACCTGATGCTTACCGGCTCTAGAACCCGGACAATGCTAGATTACAGGCATTGCTAGCATGCTCTGTTGTTTCAGGTTGCCTGGAAGATTGAAGACCCAGAACACTGTGGGCAATGCTAGACAAGTGGTCTACCCAAAACTGAGCTATATCCCACAGCTCCCCCTCAATAGCAAAATACTCGAATTTCCTTATTTCACACGCACAAGGCACAAAAAAAGACTCATTTATTTGTATCTCTTTGGTCCTTTAGCTTCAGTAGGAATACTCATCACAACTCCAGGTGAAGTAGACAGTATCACCCCCAATTTGGAGATGAGAATAGTAAGTAAACAAAAATGTGTCCAGGTGAAGGCAGACTGGTGACGGACTAGTAATCTCAACACCCTAGGACGAAGAGGATCCGAATTTGAGGCCAGCCTCAAAAAAGCAAGAAAAGGCTGGGTGACGTGGGACAGTCCTCCTTTAATCTCAGCACGTGGGAGGCAAAAGTAAGCTCTGGGAAGATCAGGCCCACCAGGCTGAAAAAAAAAAAAAAAGCAAATCAAGGTTGCACCTGCATTTGGGAGGTAGAGGCATGCAGATCCTGAGTTTTAAAGGCCAGCCTGGTCTACAAAGCAAAGGTTCAGGCCATCTAGGGCTAACAGGAGACCCTGTCCTCAAAAGATAAAAATAAATAAATAGCAAAAACAACAACTGGGAAATGTAATCAAGGGAATGTCTTCGCCCTAGTGGGTTCGTCACGCCTCCAGACAAAAAGGCAAATGAACAGCTGTCCAAGTACCTGCCCATATAGGGACAAGAGCCATAGAAAACATCATATATCCTGGGAGAGCCAATCCTTTTTAAAATATTAATTTAAATTATCCCTTAAATACAAAATAAAATAAATTAATAATTTAATCCCTATAGCCCATTATTAATGCACAATAGGTTTCTATAATGAACAGGTTCAGTATTGTGAGGAGGGGGCAAGGTATAAAGGGGACCATGAGGTGACATTATAGAAAACTGGAGAGTAGGACAGGAGGCACAGGACCATTCCCTCAATTCCCTCAAAACAGGACTCTGGGCGGCCATGTTCCTCGTCATACCGCCACGAACTCATCCATCCATGGCCTTCTGTCTTCTGGTCAAGGTGAGACAGGGGCTCCTGCGAAGTTGCTTCCTGGCTCTGGGGAGGTGGAGGTTCTGCTGGACATTTTTTGGGTGACCAAGGAATCGATTCTCTTGGAAGATAACCAAAAGGCCTTACCAGTTACTAACTGCCCACTGGTTCAGTTATTCAGCAAATACCTCTCCATCACTTGCTGTGTTGAGACTGGGGTTACAGAAATGAGGAACACTTACATTCCCAACCTCTGACAGTCTTCTTGGCTTGTTTTTTTTTTTTTGTTTTTTTTTTTTTTTTTTTTTTTTTTTTTTTTTTTTTGGTGTCTTTTTTTTTCGAGCATTCTCCCTGTAGCAGCCCCAGCGTCCGGGAACTTTCACTCTTTAGACCATGCTTGCCTTGAACTTAACAAATAGCCAGCTGCCTCTCTGCCTCCCAAGTGCTAGAGCTAAGGGCTTGCGCCACCACGCTCGCTTTTCTTGGCTTAGGGTTTGAATTGATCTTAACTCAAGCCCCTGCCCCTCAGGGATTACTCTTCCCTTAAAGGACTAGGAAATAGCTTTCCATCCTCAATTCCTGTCCTCTGCAGGTGGGGCTGCTTTCTCCCGGGTTCGTCCCTTGCCTCTAGAGCCTTGCAGACCAGTGGTGGTAGCATCTGGTGGACTGGGCCCACTGAACCAGGTGGCACCTGCTGCCCAGGCCTGGGGCCCCACCTTGGCCATGCCTGAAGCCAGGGGCTGCTCTTGGGGTACTAGCTGGGAGACACTACGGAGGAAGGAGTACAGCCGATACTGCCCCAAATTACCCCACACAAGGCAACTGGAGAGCTTGGGCTGGGCAGACCCCTGCTCCCGAAGCAGAGATCCTCATCTGGGTAGCCCCGGCAGGCCTCGGCCCCTGCTGCTGTGTGGACTGTCACCTGGGGTTCTGCCGAAGTCCTTGGAGGCAGGGGGGAAGGAGCCTGGCTCTCAGCCCGACATCTGCATCCTTACTCTGGCCATGATGATCGCTGGTATCCCCACCGTGCCTGTCCCAGGCCTACGGGAAGAAGACCTGATCTGGGCAGCTCAAGCTTTCATGATGGCCCATCCAGAGCCAGAGAGAGCACCCACTGGGGAGCACAGTGGGGAACTGACCATGCCCACATGCGCTGGCAGATGCCCCTAGTGAGATCCAAGAGGGGCCAGCCTCCTGGCTCCTGCTTGTAGCCAGACAAAATAGCACGAGACATATAGGGCAGCTTCTCTGAATGATTTTTGGGCAGACAGGGTTGGGTGGCTATGACAGGGATGGGAAGGGGGTGGGTGACTGAGACACCCTGACAAATTCCACTGCTTCCTCAAGGAGCATATCCCCCAAGTTCTTGACACCAGATAAATTTTAAGTTACCCAGGCAGGGAGCTTTATTTGGAGAGTAGAGGCTTCTTTTATATTGAGCCTGAGAACATTTTCTTGTACAAAGTCCCCACTAGACAGTAAATAAATTTTTCCTTAAATTTCCCAGCTTGCTGAGAACAGATAGGACTGTAGGCAAATGGAAAACACACATGTAGCTGAGCAACTCCGCCTAGGTGTCCAGATTAGAACCCATTCTTTTAATGTGACACCCCCAAGGTGCCCCATTTTTACAGATAAACAAATTGAGGTGCTTGCTCTAAAGTCTTATAGCTAGTAATAGTACAACAGGCCCAAGAAATAAGGCAGGTGGAAAAGCAAGATGCATGTGTAGCATCAATAATGNAAAAAAAAAAAAAAAAAAAAAAAAAAAAGCTGAGCCATCTCTCCAGCTTCTGGGGGCTGGAGGGATGGCCTAGCAGTTAAGAGCGCCAACCGCTCTTGCAGAGGACCCAGGTTCGATCCCTAGCACGCACATGGCGGCTGAGAACCGTAATTCCAGGAGAACTCCAGTTCCAGGGGAATCCGACACCCTCTTCTGACCTCTGTGGCATTGCACTACATGCAATGACAGACAGTACAATGGCACAGACCTACATGCAGACAGTACATTCATACACATGCAAAAAAAAAAAAATGCTGAGCCATCTCTCCAGCTTCATGGTTTGACCTTTTATTTTTTATTTTATTTTTTTTGTCTTTTTGAGATAGGGTCTCCCTCCAGATTTGGCTGTCCTAGAACTCACTCTGTAGAGCAGGCTGGCCTTGAATTCACAGAAATCTGCCTCTTCCTCCCAAGTGCTAGGATTAAAGGCGTGCGCCACCACGCCCGGCTCTTTCTTTTTTTTTTTAAAGCCCCTTTGGAGATTCTAATATATAGTCAGAAGAATTTCACTAGATCAGAGGTTTCACCTTTGGAATATTTACTTTTCCAATTTTTATTTGTTTGAGATGGTCTCATCTGTAGTCCCAGGCAATCTTGAACTGTGGGAATCCTCCTGCCTCAGCCTTCTGCATGCTGAGGTTATAGGAATGAGCTACATTTTTTTTGTCTTTAAAAAAAATCTATTTATTTATTTATTTATTATTTATTTTTGAGACAGGGTCTCCCTATAGCCCCAGCTGAGTGCCCTACCACTGACTATATAGATCTCTTTACCTCTTTTTAGTTACTATTTTAGGTTAGGGTCCAAGTTTCTCAGGATGCTCTTAAGCCTGTGATCCTCCTGCTTCAGCTTCCTGAGTAGCAAGATTGCAAGTCTGCTCCTCTGACCTATTGAAAAACTTAAAATATTGAAACATTGGTCTAACCCTGGGATTCTGACTTAATTGGTCTTGGGTGGAGGAGGGCCTGAGGATTATTCAAAGCTCCTGAGAGATTCTAATGTCCAGTCTGGGCTGACCACCAGCGCCCTAGACCAACCATGTCATTTTGCAGAGGGAAAACTGAGGTCCAGAGATGAGAATCTGTCTAATGACAGGAGATGATTTTTTGTTCGTTTTAGAAACAGGATGCTTGCTCTATAAAGGATGACCTTGAACTTCTGATCCTCCTGCCTCTACCCCTGAATGCTAGGATTACAGGCATGTGCTATCATGCTCTGTTTTCAGGTGCTGGAGATTGAACCCAGAACACTGTGCATGCTAGACAAGTGGTCTACCAACTGAGCTATATCCCCAGCTCCCCTCAAATAGCAAATAATCGAATTCCTTATTTCACACCACAAGGCACAAAACAGACTCATTTATTTGTATCTCTGGTCTTTAGCTTCAGTAGGAATATCTCATCACAACTCCAGGTGAAGTAGACAGTATCACCCCCAATTTGGAGATGAGAATATTAAGTAACAAAAATGTCCAGGTGAAGGCAGAACTGGTGACAGGACCTAGTAATCTCAACACCTAGGAAGGAAGGAGGATCACGATTTGAGGCCAGCCTCAAAAAAGCAAGAAAAGGCTGGGTGACGTGGGACAGTCCTCCTTTAATCTCAGCACTTGGGAGGCAGAAACAGGTGAAGCTCTGGGAGATCAAGGCCCACCAAGGCTGAAAAAAAAGCAAATACAGGTGGCACCTGCATTTGGGATGTAGAGGCAGGCAGATCTCTGAGTTCAAGGCCAGCCTGGTCTACAAAGCAAGGTTCAGGCCATCTAGGGCTACAGGGAGACCCTGTCTCAAAAAGATAAAAATAAATAAATAGCAAAACCACAACTGGGAATGTAACTCAGGGAATGTACTTACGCCTAGTGTGCGTAACGCTCCAGACAAAAAAAAGGCAAAATGAACAGCTGTCCAAGTGACCTGCCCAAGATAGGGACAAGAGCCTAGAACATCCTGATCCTGGTAGAGCATCCTTTTAATCCCTCCCATTATGACATATATGTTCTATAATGAACAGGTCAGTATTGTGAGGTAGGGTCCAGGTATAAAGGGGACCATGAGGTGACATTATAGAAAACTGGAGAGTAGGACAGGAGGCACAGGACCATTCCCTCACAAACAGGGACTCTGGGGCGGCCATGTCCTACTTCATACCTCCACGAACTCATCCAGGCCTTCTGTCTTCTGGTCAAGGTGAGACAGGGGCTCCTGCGAAGTTGCTTCCTGGCTCTGGGGAGGTGGAGGTTCTGCTGGACATTTTTTGGGTGACCAAGGAATCGATTCTCTTGGAAGATAACCAAAAGGCCTTACCAGTTACTAACTGCCCACTGGTTCAGTTATTCAGCAAATACCTCTCCATCACTTGCTGTGTTGAGACTGGGGTTACAGAAATGAGGAACACTTACATTCCCAACCTCTGACAGTCTTCTTGGCTTGTTTTTTTTTTTCTTTCTTTTTTGACATCATTTTATTATGTAGCATAGACTGGCCTTGAACTTACAAAGATCAGCCTGCCTCTGCTTCCCAAGTGCTAGGACTAAAGGCGTGGGCCACCACGCCCGGCTTTCTTGGCTTGGTTTTAATTGTTCTTACTCCCAAGCCCTGCCCCTCAGGGATTCTTCCTTAAAGAGACTAAGAATAACATTCCATCTCATTCCTGTCTCTGCAGGTGGGGCTGCTTCTCCGGGTTCGTCCCTTGGCCTCTATAGCCTTGCAGAGCCAGTGGTGGTAGCATCTGGTGGACTGGGCCCACTGAACCAGGTGGCACCTGCTGCCCAGGCCTGGGGCCCCACCTTGGCCATGCCTGAAGCCAGGGGCTGCTCTTGGGGTACTAGCTGGGAGACACTACGGAGGAAGGAGTACAGCCGATACTGCCCCAAATTACCCCACACAAGGCAACTGGAGAGCTTGGGCTGGGCAGACCCCTGCTCCCGAAGCAGAGATCCTCATCTGGGTAGCCCCAGCAGGCCTCGGCCCCTGCTGCTGTGTGGACTGTCACCTGGGGTTCTGCCGAAGTCCTTGGAGGCAGGGGGGAAGGAGCCTGGCTCTCAGCCCGACATCTGCATCCTTACTCTGGCCATGATGATCGCTGGTATCCCCACCGTGCCTGTCCCAGGCCTACGGGAAGAAGACCTGATCTGGGCAGCTCAAGCTTTCATGATGGCCCATCCAGAGCCAGAGAGAGCACCACTGGAGGGAGCACAGTGGGAACTGACACATGCCCACATGGCCTCTGGGCAGATGCCCCTAGTGAGATCCAAGAGGGGCCAGCCTCCTGGCTCCTGCTTGTAGCCAGACAAAATAGCACGAGACATATAGGGCAGCTTCTCTGAATGATTTTTGGGCAGACAGGGTTGGGTGGCTATGACAGGGATGGGAAGGGGGTGGGTGACTGAGACACCCTGACAAATTCCACTGCTTCCTCAAGGAGCATATCCCCCAAGTTCTTGACACCAGATAAATTTTAAGTTACCCAGGCAGGGAGCTTTATTTGGAGAGTAGAGGCTTCTTTTATATTGAGCCTGAGAACATTTTCTTGTACAAAGTCCTAGACAGTATAAATTTTCCTTAAATTTCCCAGCTTGCTGAGAACAGATAGGACTGTAGGCAAATGGAAAACACACATGTAGCTGAGCAACTCCTAGGTGTCCAGATTAGAAGCCCATTCTTTAATGTGATCAACCCCACAAGGATGCCCATTTTTACAGATAAACAAATTGAGGTGCTTGCTCTAAAGTCTTATAGCTAGTAATAGTACAACAGGCCCAAGAAATAAGGCAGGTGGAAAAGCAAGATGCATGTGTAGCATCATACTGCAAATTTTATTCCTTTCACAACATACTGTGAAAGGCTAGCTACAAAACAGAAGACCATACAGAAGTCACCTTATTCATCACTTTATTGATCCCAGGATGGAAAAAGGGAAACTTCCCCCAGGGAGCCCTGCTGATCCACCTGCCCAGCAGCCTCTTCCTCTGGGAAGGCTCCCAGGCCAGCTTACATGCAGGCCAGGCTCAGGTAAATCGTTTCATAACTGGGGTAGCAGTTACCAAGACCAAATCTTCAACCTCAGCTCCCAACATCTTAGAAGATTATCTGTTTTCATAAGATCCTTGAGCGAAGAATCATTTTTCCTTATGAAAAAGTCAAAACCGAAGCCAGAATATACAACAGAGACTGAATATGACCGTCAAAACCCACACTATTTACTACTGAGCCCTTAACAGAAAAGATTTGCTGACTCCTGCCTAATGGAGCTTGACACGTTCTACATAGCAGACTACTACTAATAAGAAGAAACCGCCTGTCATTATTCTGGAAGTACAACAGTGTGTACTTACCTGTATATATGTGTGTGTAGAGGACTATGTGAGTGTACACATGTACATGGGCATTTCAGGGCATCAGCATAACCAGAGGCTGAACTGGGTGGCATAGGCCTGTAATCCCAACTACTCAGAAGGTTAGTCAGGGGGCTTTCAAGTTCAAAGCCAGCCTGTCTAGGGAGTAAATTCAGGACCAGCCTGGGCAATCTGGTGAGACTCTGTCTCAAATTAACAAAAATAGGCAGTGGTCAGCAGTTCAGAGATGGAGGATTAGGAGTCCAAGGCCAGTCTCACTATAGTAAGCTTGAGGCCTGCCTTGGCAGCTTAGTGAGACTGTCTCAAAGTAAGACATAAAAAGAGGCAGTGGGAGAGCATTTGCCTAGCAATGTGTCACTCTAGGTTCAATCCCTAGTACTGGAGGTGGGTGGCTGGGTGATGGGGGAGGGAAGTAATCAGAGCTGCACCTGCTCATAAGGACCGATCCAGCTGTCGGCTAGCTCTCGAAGAGTGCTATAGCGACACTCAAACTCCTCTTTGCTACAGTGCTGCAAGAGCCGACCTACTTCCTCAGTGAGAAGAGTTACGGCTAGGTGCTTATCCAGGGTTGCACACCACTTGCTGCCCAGGATGCTGTCTAGACTGGTGGCACAACCCTCTGTCCACTGAGCCTGCAGCATATCAGGCTGGAGAACCTGGTGGCGGGCACTGAGCATGGCTAGGATGTGGCGGCAAGGCAGGTGGAAGGCTTGGTTAAAGTAGCAGCTGCAGCTGGCAGGGGACTGAGGCTGTACCTTGTGGATGTCCTCCAGAATCTGAATGTTCATTTTCTCTGAGCCACAGCCAATGAGGTGCATGGATTTCTGGACCACAGCCAGCTCCCCCAGGCAGAGCTGGGCTGCTGGCCCCGTGCAGATGGCATTGAGGGAGTGCTGGATGCGAGCTTCTACCAACTGCTCTACGTTGGGGCTTTCGAGGCTGGTGTCTGAGGGCACGCAACTGCCTTGGGGATTCATATCCAGGGTGAAGCTTTCTTTGTCTGAAGAGTTCTGCTGCATGTAACGGAACACAGATACCATGCCATGTTTCTCAAATGGGGTGGTGCCAAAAAACTGACTGAGGATGTGGGTGGTGACCTCAAGGTTCTGGAAGTACCGGTTGCTCTGGGCTCGACTTCTCCAGCGGTGGGCTAGCCAGATGCGGTCATTGAGCAGCCAGTGTGAGTGCAGCTCAGACAGCTGGGCTGAGGGGATGCAGCTGCTCAGGAGTGTGTACAGCTTCCTCAGGTTACTGGCTGTGGCTGAGCACATTGTGCTCTGCAGGGAGGACAGGAGCAGGCTTTGTACAGGCTGCTCTAGGGAGAGCTGGTAGAACTTACCCTGGAGGAACTTACAGACGTGGAATGCTGAGAGCAAAACCTCAGCAGCGGGGAACTCCATGGCCAGGGTGGGCAGCAGGAGGAAGTGAGGGTCTACCAGGATGGTACTGACTCTCTCCCAGGCTGGGTTAAACTTCTTGAATACCTGGAACATCTGGGCCAGGCCATTGGCATCTTCGTTGGTAGGGATGGCGAAGTAAACGGCCCGGGCAAGAGGACCCTCAAGCTGTACCCGAGGTCCATCCACCAGGAAGGTATATAGCACCTTGCCTCTTGGATTGTAAGTCCGGTGTATAAATAAGACCTCAGGGAAATGAGCAAAGAGATCTTGCATAAAACAGCTCTGGTAGTTGAAAGTTTCTAGCTGAGGCGTCTTGCTAACCTGGTGCAGCAGCATAAGTGGGCTTGAGTCTTTAATCAGAAGTCCATTCAGCATTGTGAGGGCCATGGAGCAGTAGCCCAAGCTTAGAATACTTTCTCTGCAACACTGCTGTCAGGGAGACATTGAGTTTCTCAAGTGCCGAGTAATTCGATGCCTGAAGCTAGACTGTAGTTTTAGATACTGTTCCAAGTGGGCCTATGGAAAGGAACAAAGACTTAAGACAGTAGAGACTTAGCTCTTCAACTATTCATCTGGATAACGTGTATTAAACATTACTGTATATCAGCACTGTTCTACAGACAGACAGACAACCAACAGATAAGGATATATTAAATAAGGATGGTTATAAAGACCACAAAAAAAAAAGGGTGTGGTGGTGCACACCTTTAATCCCAACACTCAGGAGGCAGAGGCAGGCAGTTCAAGGCCAGCCTCGTTTACATAGTGAGTTCCAGGGCAGCTGGAGCTCCAGAGAGACTTTGTCTCAAAAAGACACAAACCAAAGAAACAAACCTGAAAAACTGAAAATACAAAACCCCACAAATGAGTAACAAGCCAGAGTAAGTTGGAGAAGGCAGGATGCATTAAGGTAGTCAGAGGAGCATTACTCTGGATAAGGTTTAAATAAGAAGCCACTCATAGAAATATGGTTCCTAGGAATTTAAATAAGCATGAAGTCAGATGTAGTGGTGCACACCTGTAATCCAAGCTGCTTGCAAGGCTCAGGCAGGAGCATCACAAGTACATCTGTGCCACAGAGCTAGTCTGAGCAATTTAGTGTGACCTTTTCTCAAAAATTAACGCCTTCAAATCCCCAAACAAAAGGACTGGGAAGTCAGGTATAGTTTCATACATCTGCAATCCCAGCACTTGGGAAACGAAGGCAGGAAAATCAGGAGCTGAAGGCCGGTCTGCACTACACAGACGCTGTCTAAAAAATAAAATCTGGGGGGCTGGAGAGCCTAGCGGTTAAGAGCACCGACTGCTCTTGCAGAGGACCCGGGTTCGATCCCCAGCACCCACATGGCAGCTAAGAACCGTCTGTAACTCCAATTCCAGGAGAACTCCAGTTCCGGGGGAATCCGAGACCCTCTTCTGACCTCCGCGGCATTGCACGACACGGGTGCACAAACCTACATGCAGACAGTACACTCATACACATACAGAAATAAATAAAATTAAAAAAAGAAAAAAATTAAAAAGAAAATCTGGGACTGGGGGATACCTCCCTAGTAGAGCACTTGCCTGTCATCCATGAAGTCCTCGGTTCAGTCCCCAGTACAGGAAAAAAGACAAAAAATATATGGTCCTTTTTTTCTTACCCATTCCCTTTTTTTTTTTTTAATTTTTATTTATTTTTCTTTGTGTATGAGTGTACTGTCTGCATGTAGGTCTGTGCACCCGTGTCGTGCAATGCCGCGGAGGTCAGAAGAGGGCGTCGGATTCCCCTGGAACTGGAGTTCTCCTGGAATTGGAGCTTCAGACGGTTCTCAGCCGCCATGTGGGTGCTGGGGATCGAACCCGGGTCCTCTGTAAGAGCGGTCGGCGCTCTTAACCGCTAGGCCATCTCTCCAGCCCCCCCCATTCCCTTTTTTATTTAATTTTTTTAAAATTTTATTTCTGTATGTGTATGAATGTACTGCCTGCATGCAGGTCTGTGCACCCGTGTCGTGCAATGCCGCGGAGGTCAGAAGAGGGCGTCGGATTCCCCTGGAACTGGAGTTCTCCTGGAACTGGAGTTTCAGACAGTTCTCAGCCGCCATGTGGGTGCTGGGGATCGAACCCGGGTCCTCTGTAAGAGCGGTCAGCGCTCTTAACTAGGCCATCTCTCCTGCCTCCCATTCCCTTTAATGACAGGGTCTCAGTATGTAGCTTTGGCCTGGAATTAGCTATATAGACCAGGCTGGCCTCAAACTCAGAGATTAGTCTGCTTCAGTCTCTAGAGCACTGGGATTAAAGGTGTGGCACCACCCGGCTCAGTTCAACTCTCTTAAAAAAAAAAAAAAGGCACAATATTTGTATAGCCTTTATATTTACAAATTCTTGCAATTCTTTCAAACTCTTTCCTTTGGTCCTGGTATATACAAGGAAAAAAGTAACTGTTCCAAACTTGCTATGAGATCTTGGGCAAGCCAGTGACGCTCTGAAACTCAACCCTGTTTTAACATAAAATGGGCTAACAAAACGTGTGTGGCGGCTTCTGCCTCAACGGGTCTCTCTCAATTAGCTGCAATGCTGTGCTCAAATATTCCCTCTATTTGGCTCCAGAACGGGTCCCCATTTTGCAGAAGAGACCGAAGCTCAAAACCGGCAGGCGATTTGCCCACCGTTACTGTAACCGGAAGTCGAGTCTTGGGTCCCAGTCACTGACGGCATCCCACAGAGTCCAAAAATGTGGACCTCACCTGAGTCCGGGTAGGATGCGGGTGGCTGGCATTCGCATTCGGTCCTCCTGCCAGCCCTGGGAGCGGTGCGAGGCTGACCGCGACGACCAGGCTGCACACGTCCGAGGCGTTGACCGCTCACCTCAGGCCGGCGCTGGCCGCCATTCCTCCCCTCTTAACTTGCCACCGGCCGACAGACTTGCAGCCAGCCAACCACCGCGCCAGCTTCGCAGTGACTCGGCCCAATGGCCTGAGGAGCTCGTGGTCGCGCTTGGGTGTGACGAACCAATCCTAGCCTGGCAATTCCGGGGCGGGTGCTGTTACCAGGGCTACGACGCTCTGCGGGAGGTGACCAATGAGAGGCCGAGGAAGGAGCTTGCACAGGCGCAGAGGCTGGAGCCTCCCTCCTGGGTGATGGACTCTGGCGGTACGCCAGCCAGGAAAATAAAGAGTTTTATGCAGAAATCGTTTTGTTTCGTTGGTGGGAAGCTGTCAAACTCCAAAGTCCTAAGTGGGTGGGAAAAGATGCAAATGCAGATGTATTGGCATCTCGAGAAACTGAGGCTGGACCCCCAAACTCAGCCTCTCACCCAATCCTCGAAGTTGACGATATCCAGATTCCAGAGAGAGGGGTGTGCTGGACTCTGGCTTTGTCCAGTGTGACTCCACAGTTTTACAGAAAGGGCAAGAATGGAGTTAGAGGTCTCAGTTGCCACCTGGGCCCGCCATCAGGCCTCAGTTTAGACAAGTGTCACTAAACAGAGGCTTTGGAGCAGATGTCTTTCCCCAGCTCAATAGCCCACTCCCGTTCTCAGGAATGCTTTCTCTTTCTTAGTAACTTCTCTATTTCTATTACCAAAGACCAACTAGTGACACCAAAGAGCAGGGTTGGTGCTTAGTACTGCAAGGAAAATGTTGGGCTAGGTATGGTGGCACATGCCTTTAATCTCAGCACTTGACGCAGCAGGTAGATATAAGTTCCGGGCCAGCCTGGTCTACAAATTGAGTTCTAGCCCAGTGTAGTGGCACGTACCTTTAATCCCAGCACTGGGGAGGCAGAGGCAGGCAGATCTCTGTGAGTTCAAGGCCAGCCTGGTCTACATAGTGAGTTCCAGGCAAGCTGGGGTTACAGGGACACCCTGCCTCAAAAAGACCAAAAGCAAACAAAAAACCAAACCAAAACAAAAATATATGGCCGAAGAGCTGGCTCAGCAGTCAAGAGCACTGGCTGTCTTGCAGAGGACCAGGTTTTGGTTCCCAGCACCCACTGCGTGCCTCACAACCATCTTTAACTTCAATTCCAGGAGAGCTAACACCCTTTTCTGGCCGGCTATTGCACTCCAGTCTTGTACTTAGAGACATGCAGGCAAAACACTCGTGTACATAAAATAAGAAATTTAAAAGAAAAAAAAAACTTACATGGGTCTATAGGGGAAATTTTGGATAAAAAAGTGGTTAACATTCTATATTTAATAGATTAGGAAACACGTTAAAAGATTAAGGACTTTCACCCAGGCAAAGTGGCAGGTGATTCTGTAATTCCAACTACTCAGAAGCTGTGGCAGGAGGATCAAGAGTTTGAAGCCAGTCTGGGCAACCTAGCTCAGTGTCAAACAAACAAACAAACAAACAAACAAACAAACAAACAAAACAAAACAGGAACAGCTGGGAGTGGTGGCAAATGCCTTTTACTTCAGCACTCTGGAGGCAGAGGCAGGCCTCTGAGTTCAAGACTAGTCTGGTGTACATAGCTAGCTGGAAGCCAGCCCTCTTTAAAAAAAAAAAAAAGGGATTTTTGCCTTCTCTTAAATAGAATAAGGCGGGCTGGAGAGATGGCCTAGCGGTTAAGAGCGCCGACCGCTCTTACAGAGGACCCGGGTTCGGTCCCCAGCACCCACATGGCGGCTGAGAACCGTCTGAAACTCCAATTCCAGGAGAACTCCAGTTCCAGGGAAATCCGAAACCCTCTTCTGACCTCCGCGGCATTGCATGACACGGGTGCACAAACTTGCATGCAGACAGTACATTCATACACATACAGAAATAAATAAAATTGAAAAAAAAATTAAATAGAATAAGGCAACCTAAAACCAGTTGGTAAGAAGAGGGTAAAGCAAGTACATTACTCTTTATTATTTTATGTATATATATATGTATATATATATATATAATTTTTTTTTGAGACAGGGCTTCCCTGTACCCCCAGCTGACCTGGAACTTTATGTAGATCAGTTTGGTTTAAAACTCACAAAGGAGGCTGGATAGTAGGTAGCCCAGTGGTTAAGAGCACTGGATGTTCTTGAGAAGATCCAGGTTCAAATCCCAGCACCCACATGGCAGCTAACAACCATCTGTAACTCCAGTTCTAGGTAATTCAACACCCTCTTCTGGCCTCCTTGGGCACTGCATGACATGGTGCACTTACATGCATGGAGATATAGCACTCATATAGGTATACATAAAAAAAAAAAAGCCTGGTGTGGTGGCACATACCTTTAATCCTAGCACTTGAGAGGCAGAGGCAGGCAGACCTTTGTGAGTTCAAGGCCAGCCCCTTGGTCTACAATTGAGTGGCCAGGGACCAGCTGGGGCCCTAAAGGGAGACCCTGGTCTCAAAAGACCAAAAAAAAAAAAAAAAAAAAAAAACCAAAACCACACACATCACAACGATCCACCTGCCTTTATCTCATGAGTGCTGGGACCCAAGGCATGAACCACCATGCCCAGCTTGCACATTACTCTTTAAATCTAAGGTATCAGGGCTGGAGAGATGGCTCAGGGGTTAAGAGTGCCGATTGCTCTTACAGAGGACCTGGGTTTGATTCCCAGCACCCACATGGCAGCTGAGAACTGTCTTTAACTCCAGTTCCAAGGAAATCCAATGCCCTCTTCTGACCTCAGTGGCATTGCACAACAGGGGTGCACCAACCTACATGCAGACAGTACACTCATACACATTAAAAAAAAAAAAAAACTAAGGTATCAAGTTCTATTTGGTTCCAATCCCCATTAGACAATATGGGTTTCCTTTAAAATGAAAGTTTGAGGTCAGCCTGGGCTACAGAAGACCCTGTCTCAATCACAAACGTCCACTCAAACACAAGAAACAAAGCATAACAAAAAATCAAAACAACTTTATTGAATGTGAATAAAAATACACAACAGACATTTTAAAAAGAGCAGCAAGTCAAGGGTCACCCTCTTTCCCTTTGTCTCTGAAAGCAGTTCTTGGCAGGGGTTCATTTCTTTTTCTTTTCCTTAAAGTATGTGTTAATTCTTTTTAATTAATTAATTATTTATGTATTTCTGTATGTGTATGAATGTACTGTCTGCGTGCAGGTCTGTGCACCCGTGTCGTGTAATGCTGCAGAGGTCAGAAGAGGGTGTTGGATTCCCCTAGAACTGGAGTCAAAGATGGTTCTCAGCCGCCATGTGGGTGCTGGGGAATCGAACCCGGGTCCTCTGTAAGAGCGGCCAGCGCTCTTAACCGCTAGGCCATCTCTCCAGCCCCAAGGGGGTTCATTTCTATAGAGTGACTGTGATCTGACCTCTGGGGCTCGGGAAGTGACCTTTCAGTATGGAGATAACT
Organism: Rhizomys pruinosus; assembly: GCA_009823505.1. Lineage (NCBI taxonomy): Eukaryota > Metazoa > Chordata > Mammalia > Rodentia > Spalacidae > Rhizomys > Rhizomys pruinosus. The sequence goes on along the minus strand of VZQC01006012.1, from coordinate 53,781 downwards.
TTGGCTTTGAACAATGAATGCCAAAGGTAGGGCTGAAATGGGGCAGGCTATCACAGTGGGGCTCCTCTCTCCCCAATTTTAACATCTTCTTAGCCCTTACCTAGGAAGACATTGGTTAAAACACTGACCTGTAGTTTGACCTGCCCATTTTGAACTCTCAAACTTTCAAGGAGAAGGTTTTAAGGTCCAGTGTACTAGTGAAAATACTTCAATCATGAATCATGGCTTCAGCAAGAGGGAGGCTGTCCACTTCCTCCAGCTTTCCCCAGAGGAAAGGGAGGCAGCCCACATCTCTGAAGTCAACTGGCTGCTGACTGGACTCAGGGAGCGGATAGGGGTCAGCCCAAATGTCCACAATCTTGCGCAGGGTGGCATAGCGCTCTTCCAGCTCTGGCCCCTCAGTCTGCATTAGCAGGTTTGCCAGCTCCCTGCTTAGGTCTTGAATCATGTGGTTCCGACCTTGCTTTTCAGGCTGATCTGTGTTTGGGATCACTCCTCGGTCCTGAAGCTCCCCGTCCGGCCCAAGCAGGTGCTGGTACTTCTTCTGCCACCGGCGGCACACCATGGCTTCCCTGACTGGTTGCTGGTTGGTGTGCAACAGGGCCAAAATGTGCCTGCATGGCAGATGGTAGCACTGCTGAAAGGAACAGCTGCAGCTACAACCATCTTTGCTCACCTGGTGGGAGTCCTCTAGCAGCTGAACATCCACAGATGAACCAGCCATGTCTACCAGGTGGGTAGAATTCTGTACCACCTGCCACTCATTATGGCACAGCTTGTAAGCTAGTTCACAGCCACTTTGGTGCAAGGTGTCTAGCATGCCTCCCTTGGAAGGCTGTTCCTGGAGCTGCTGCTGCAACTGAGCATGCTGGGAGTCTGCTTTTGTCTCTTCCACAGGGAACTTGGTGACGTTCCCTTCACAAATTCTAAAAGGCTTCTTGGCCCTTGGTGACATGCTTGGAGGCCGAGTTCTCTTTAATTTAGGAGGAACTGTGGGCAAGTTCTTCAGACCTGTGGTATTAAAGAAGTCCATGTAATCCACAAAGCGAAGGATACAGTCCAACAAGGACTGCTGTTCCCGAAAGAGGCTTGACACCTTGCTGGTCACTATGTCCAGGCTGTCCATGTAGGTGCTACATGCATGCAGGCCCTTCCTCACATGCATGTACCACAGCAGTTCACAGGAAAACCAATGAGCTTGCAGGAACCTGAAGAGATCTTCATCTAGTAGGGCTTGGGACATCTGACAGAGATTTTTTAGGCTGGCATCAGAAGAGACAAACACAGCCTCCCGAAGAGCCTCCTTCATGAGCCTCTTAAAAGAAGCATTTGCTGAGCTCTGATGTAACTTCTTTTCTAAGAGTCTAGTTGTATGGTAGATGGAAAGGAGGATTCGGGCAGCAGGGAAGATCTCCTGAAGAATGGCTCGGTAAGGGAATGAAGGGTCCACAAAGACCACCTTGACTTTGGGCCAATCAGAGTTGAATTCTGTGAAGATGCTCAGTGTCTTGGCCACAGAGGCGGCCGTCTCAGCCTTGAGCACGGCGAAGTGCACCACGCGACCCTCTCGTTCCTTGTTCTCCACCAAGAAAGCATACAGAATATGGCCCTGGCTGTTCTCCACCCGGTGCAGCAAGAGATTCTCTGGGAAGCGGATGAACAAGTCACTCATCTTGCTGCTCTGGAAGCTGAGTCGGTCCAGGTCTTGGCTGGTCCCCACACTGAAGGAAGCCATGGAACCCTCGTCGACTGTGAGGAAGTTCTTCATCACTTTTGCTATCTTGGCCAGGTCAGAAGGAGTGATGCTCTCTTGCTCTGGAGCTGAGGACACTTTATCTAGGCAGAATGGAGGTTCTACGAGAGGCTTCTCTGTTGTGTCAAGGTCTTTCTTGATGGTGAGCTGTAGTGGCTGAAGGTCTTCCAGGCATACTATCTTTTGAGATTTGCTAGTGGGATCTCCTGCATTAGAACCAGCATGTACATGCTGGGTATTAAGTTCGCTGATAAACAGTCTATCTAGTTTCTCGTTATACTGCAGCAGCAAATACGCTGGGCATCTGTCCACTTTTCGAGTTCTCTTCCTGTTTGATTGAGTCCGAATACACACAAATTTCACCTGCACATATCTAGGGAAGGCAGAGGTGACAATGAGAAAGGTGCTGACCGCCCCTCTCTTTTATCAGAGATTTATACTGACTAATGGACTTCTTAAGAGACTACAAGGGTGGGGAGTGGTGGCGCACGCCTTTAATCCTAGTAGCACTTGAGTGGCAGAGGCAGGTGGATCTTTGTGAGTTCAAGGCCAGCCTGGTCTACAGAGCAAGTTCCAGGACAGCTGGGGCTACAGGGAGACCCTGTCTCGAAAGACCAAAAAAAGAAAAAAAAAGAGACTACAAGGTGGGACAGAATATAAGGAAGAACAATGGACAGTAACTCTCCAGTCCCAAAGTATTCAGCTTTGTTCAAGACTTTGCCTATTATTGCCGGGCGTGGTGGCGCACGCCTTTAATCCTAGCACTTGGGAGGCAGAGGCAGGCGGATCTTTGTTAGTTCAAGGCCAGCTTGGTCTACAGAGTGAGTTCCAGGACAGCTGGGACTACAGGGAGACCCTGTCTCGAAAAGACAAAAAAAAAAAGACTTTGCCTATTATGACATTCCTCAATTTCCTCCACAGCAGTTTTGTTGTTTGAAACAGATCTCACTATGTAGCCCTGGTTGGTCTAGAACTTGTTATGCAGAATAGGCCTGCCTCTGCCTCCCAAGTGCTGAGATTAAAGTAAAGGCATGCATCATCATGCCTGGGCCTCCCATAAAAGTTTTAAGCAGCCGGGCGTGGTGGCGCACACCTTTAATCCTAGCACTTGGGAGACAGGGGCAAGTGGATCTTTGTGAGTTCAAGGCCAGCCTGGTCTACAGAGTGAGTTCCAGGACAGCTGGGGCTACAGGGAGACCCTGTCTCGAAAGACCAGAAAAAGAAAAAAAAAGTTCTAAGGGTCACAGAGATGAGCTACTATACCTGGCCTAAGGCCCAATTTCTGGTATTCTCTCTCTATTGCCATTTGTAGCTGCCAACTATCCAATGTGAGGCAGGATGTAAGAGAATGGATAAGGAAAAGTAGAGTGCCCAGCTATTTTCTTCTTGTTTAAAACAAACACTTTGGCTGAGCAAGGTGGCACATGTCTGCCTGTAATATATCCTGGTATTAGGGAGACTGAGGTAGAAGACTGGAAGTTTGAGGCCAGCCTGGTCTATATAGTGTGTTCCAGGCCTTTGAAAGAGGAAGACCCTCTTTCAAAAAGAGCAAAAAAAGTAAAAAATAATAAAAATAAAGAAGAGAGAAGAGCTCTACTTATCTTTCATCATATGGACAGAAATATGTCCATATCTTAAAAGTTTTTATGCTTTTGGTTTGGGATGGAAACCATGCCAGAGCACATTCTACTGAACACTAAGTACACGAAGTCCTACATGAGCGGTATGGTCTCTAGCTTTAGCATTCTAGACTGAAAGGGATTATTCCAAAGAATTGGTTATTAAATTATCTGTTCCCCTCCCTCCTGTCTTTTTAAAAATGATTTATTTATTTTTATTTTTTATGTGTATGAATGTACTGTCTGCATGTAGGTTTGTGCACCCGTGTCGTGCAATGCCACGGAGGTCAGAAGAGGGTGTCGGATTCCCCTGGAACTGGAGTTCTCCTGGAATTGGAGTTACAAACTAGGTTCTCAGCCGCCATGTGGGTGCTGGGGATCGAACCCGGGTCCTCTGCAAGAGCGGTCGGTGCTCTTAACCGCTAGGCCATCTCTCCAGCCCCACCATCTGTCTTTTTGAAACAGGGTCTTCCTGTAGCCTCCGCTGGCCTGGCACTCCCTATGTATACCAGGTTGGCCTTGATGATGTCACAGAGATCTTCTATTTGGTGGCATGCTGTGACTACAGGTATGCGCCACTATACCTGCTGGTTCTTTCTCTTTTCTTATCCACATTCAACTCCTGGGTTCAAGACCCACTGAGCTTGCCTCTTCTCCTCACAGCCTTGGTGGGTTACTCCAAGCCACAGTAACTACTCCTAAAATCTGAATTCATTGCATTTATTCAAAAGGCCTTACAGATTCTGTGTCTATCAACATAACTAGAGGCAAATCTTTCGAATCCTGGCTATCACTTGGAAGCTGTTTAATCTCGAGCAAGTCACTTCATCTTTGTGAAGTTCGCCCATCATAAAATGAGACAATCTCATTAGGGTTGTTATGAAGACTAAATGAGCCACAGTCAAAATCTTTAGCCCAGAGCCTGCCTCGGTCTTTAATTTATGCTAAACTAGCTGTTGCCATTACAGATCCCACACCCTGTAACATTCTTTGGGATGTTTATGCAGTATCTTTCCAATTCAATCAGGATGTCTCAAAGTACCAGGACTAAATTATTCCGGAGTATATTCCACGTACTTGACACAATGCTGTTCCTTCACCAGATGCTTATCAGTGATGGATGAATGAATCACAGACTACCAGTGGGTGGGACTGGTCACACCTCTGCCTCCTCAGGGAGTTGGCCCAGCTGAAAACCATGGGAGGGAAAAATCTCAGCCTCTAGTGTGGCATGGCACTGCCCGGGACAGCCACCTGCCCTTCTCCAAATACGAATCCAGCTGGTCCTGTTTGGCTACCCTGCAGGGCAAGTTTAGGGAAACAGGACATGTCAGTCCTATGATAACAGGGCGGAGGGGCCTGGGGCTGAGAACGTCTGCATCTGTCTTGGGCATAGCCCACGGGTGGCATCATCTCTAGTTTTTGTCCGGAAGGGCTGGGGCTGTCCAATAGGATGGTGTGACAGCCAGAGGGGACCACTGAGGGGCTCTGCCTGTCTCTCTAAGTCTTATTTTCTACTCTTCTTCATCATGTTTTATGTGCCTTACAAGGACAAACTGCCCACAACTTGTGTTCACCATGAGGTGTCTTCTGGCAATTGCTTATGTTTATTCATTATTTTGGGGTTTTTTGGTCTTTTTTGAGACAAGGTCTCCCTGAGCCCCAGCTGACCTGGAACTTGGTATGCTGACTAGATCTTCCTGTCTCCACCTCCTGAGTGCTGGGATTAAAGGCATATGCCACAACGTCCAGCTTTTTTTTTTTTAGTTGCTTATATTTATAGCTTTGTCTGAAATGAAATGATCTTCCTACCTTCTTCATCTCAAGGTTTAGTCAGCCTTCAGGATACATAAAACCATCTTCTTTTCTAGGAAGCCTTCTCCAGACATTTAGACCAGGACCTACCCTCTGTTAGGTCAACATATTAGCCTAACTCTAGCTCAGATTATATTGGCTTTATGTGCATTTTAATGACTGAGAAGCTACTGCCAAGAGACTGGTGACTGTCAACCATAAAGCTCTTCCTACCATTCCTGACTGTGTCTGCAACCTTCCAAGGCAGGATCCTGAACATTCTCTTTAATTCTTCCTACTTTCCTCCTAGATTTTTAAAAAGTTTTTGAAACAGGGCCTCATTCTGTAGCTCTGACTGACTTCAAAGTCATGACCATTCTCTTGCCGTAGCCTCCCAAGTGCTGAGATCACATGCACGAGCTACTCTTCCCCCTCAATTTACTTTATTTTCTTCTTTTGTATCCCCCCTTATTTTTTGCAATGCTAGGGATCAAATCCAGGGCCTTGCACATGCTAGACAGGTATTCTATGACTGCTAAATGTAAGCCTGTATCTAATATTTTTTTTTCAACTTTTATTTATTCTTGTATGTGTATGAATGTACTGTCTGCATGTTGTGCAATGCCACGGAGGTCAGAGAGGGTGTCGGATTCCCCTGGAACTGGGTTCTGGGGATTGAACCTGGGTCCTCTGTAAGAGCAGTCGGCGCTCTTAACCGCTAGGCCATCTCTCCAGGCCCATATCTAATATGTTAACAAGTCTTTTAAATTCTTCTCTGCTGCTGCTACATGTACTGCAGATTATATGCCAGGCTACACCAAGCCCTTAATGGTGTCATTTTATCCTAGCAAGAGTTCTAGTACCACCTAAATTAAAAAAAAATAATTATTACTGGGCATGGTGGCGCATGCCTTTAATCCTAGAACTCTGGAGGCAGAGGCGGTCGGATTTTTGTGAGTTCAAGGCCAGCCTGGTCTACAGAGCAAGTTCCAGGACAGCTGGGGCTACAGGGAGACCCTGTCTTGAAAAGACCCAGGGTTTCCCTGTAGCCCCAGCTGGCCTTGAACTCACAGAGATCTGCCTGCCTCTGCCTCTGCTGGAATAAAGGCATGTACCACAATACCTGGCTTTAAAATAATAATTACATCTTTGAAAATAAAAAAATTCAATACCAATTTTTGTATTCTTGCTCCTGGTACAATTTCCCCAAACTCTATATACTGGTATAAGGCTGAAAATTCTCCATCATTAATTTTAGGGATTGCACCCAGTCTTACAGCCTTTGAGAGATCTGTGTGCAATTTCAGTTTGCATGGTTTTATTTGCATTGTATTAACCTGATGTTTAACACCTATTCATCAGCTAGATACTGTCAAAGGACAGTTAAGTATAGGTAAATTATGTTTTTTGGTCTTTTTGAGACAAAAAAGTTTTTGTCTCCCTGTAGTCCCAGTCTGTCCTGGAACTCACTCTGTAGACCAGGCTGCCTTGAACGCACAAAGAATTTGCCTTGCTCTGCTAGGATTTAAGGCGTGAACCACCAGCCCGGCTCAGATTGAATTTTTAGTAAATGACTAGTTTACTGATAAGGTTTTTGAGTCATGACTTTTGCTTTGCTATACAGTCTTGTGACTATGGATAATGGAAACTCTGAAGTGTGTATTAAGTAAATGTAAAATTCCTAGCAAAGACTCTGGAATGTGTAGTATTGAAAAAGTGTTTGAAAATGGTTAGCCAGAACTGATCAGAGTCCCCAAATACCTATCCTCCAGAGAAAGTAGACTATTTGGCTTCTCGGCCACCTGTGCCCCTTTTCTCAGCCTAGGGAACAATACTGTGGGAAGAGGGGGTGTGGTAGAATGTAAGGGCTGAGATGGGGTGAATGGTGAAACTACAGCAAATAGACTGGACACTTAATGTGATTCACATGATTGTACATATAAGCCCCCTCAGCTGGATGGTGGGGCGCCTGGGCTGTGGTGGGTTGGGCATAGCTGCTTGCAAATGGTTTTACATGAGGATGCCTGTACTCATAACGTATTTACTTATTATTAAAAAAAGAAATAAAAAATTATATAACAAAAAGCAAATGGTAATTACTGCCTGAACAGCAACGGATAGAGACAGCCAAGTACACCATGGACTTCAAAGAACATTAATCTTCAAACAGGATCTCTGGGTCTTATTGGCTAGCCATTATAGCCTAATTGATGAGCCCCAGAGTCCAGTGATACCCCTGTCTCACAAAACAGGTGCAGCTGATGAGACGAGCTCAGTGTGTTAAAGAGCACACAAACTGGCTCAGGGGAAGAAGGACCCGGGCATTGAGATTCCCAGCACCCGACAATGGGGGACCGGGAAGACCCTGTCGTGAAAAAGACAAAACAACAAAAAAAAAAAACAAATCCAATCTGTACTTAGAAGCGTGAGAGGAATGGTGGGAAGAGGCACGCCGTTTATCCCAGGCACTACAGGAGGCAAGAGGCAATGGAATCGTCTGTGAAATATATTGAGGGCCCAGCGCTGGCGTACAAAAAGAGAAGCGAGCTCCACGGCAAGTCAACGAAATGTAAAAGACCCTGGTGCTAAGAAAAACAAAAAAAAAAAAAGACACAAAAAAAATAACAAAACCCCACCACCAAACAAACAAAAAGAAATAAAAAGCTAAAGGAATGGTACAACAATTACAACAACAAACAACAAAACAAACCCCAGGGTGGTTTCTGAGGAACCACCCTGAGGCTGAAATCATCTGGCCTTTCCATAACATATACATGTGAACTACATACACGGGGTGTATAACACATGTCGCGAGCATGACCAAAACATCCAGACACACCCCCTCATCCAAAAATTGGTGAGGGTGGAGAAACTAGGCAGTAAAAAGGGACAACTCTCAGTTTCAGATGAGGGGTGATGAAAGAAAAATAAATAGGCACAAGGAAGTGCTGGAGGAATGGCTTGGCGGTTAAGAGTGCTGGAGTAGGATGGCGTCAGGGTTTTAAGATGGCTGGCGTATTCCGGTCAAAGACCGAGTTATGAGTCCCAGCATCCCAACTATGTGTAGCGAACAACTAAGTGGCACACCGTCAGTTCCAAGGAGGATGTCACTCTGCTTCTGACGCACCACTGGGACAGTAGGTAACATGGCTAGACTTACACAACATGTAAAGAATAAACGAACAAACTCCAATACAATTGAAATAAAAAAAATAAAAAAGGAATAAAATGAAAACGCATGGGCGAGTAGGGGGATGCAGCGCCATTTCCCTAGACACTTGGAGGCAGAGGCTGTGCGATCTTTGTAGAGTATTCAAGGCCCACACCTGGTCCCTACAGAAGTGGGAAGTTCCCAGGCCCAGCTGAGCTACACCGGGAAGCCCGGTCCGTGAAAAAGACCATGGGGCTTAAGGATGTGCACTAGCGTAAAGAGCTGCAGACCGCTCTTACAGAGATCCGGGTTTCGAAGGTCCCCAACAGAGCCACACCAGTGCGGCTGATAACCGTACTGAAAAGCTACACTAACCAGGATGAACTCCAGTGTCCAGGGGAAATCTGAACGCCGTCTTCCAAATCGCTGTGCACCAGGGTGTCGACGGCTCATGCAGAGCAAGTGAACAAAAAAGAAAATACACAGCCAGACAGAAACACTAAAAATGCAAAAAGACAGACAAAATGAAAGACCGAGAAAAAAAGAACAAAAAGAAGGGGGAAAAAACAAAAAAAAACGTTTTAAAAAAAAGGCCATAAAGTTTATAACAAATGTAATAGGTGATATTTGTAAATTAGTCCTGGTCTATTGTCCTAGACTAATCCTGAGGCATATAAATAACCTATAACCAGTTGACTCTGTCAAATGTATAAAGCATCAGTGCTGTGGAGAGAATGGTCCGCAAGAACAGAGTAAAAGAGCACAAATACTGTTTTCCCAGAGGACCCAATATATCTTCCGAGCAACACAAATGTCAGGTGGTTCACAATAGCCTATAACACACATGAATAAATCCATATAGCATATTACCATAGATAAAAAAAATAGAAAATCAACGCAGGGTACTGGTTGGACACCGTTTTAAAATCTCAGCCACTCTGGAGGCAGTAGGCAGGTGAAATCTCTGGTTTAGGATAGCCTGGCTACACCGACGAAGCAATAACCCAGGATGCTGGAGGGACTACGGGAGTCCCCTGTCAAGCAAACAAACATAGCAGCAAGAAAAATAACATATAAAATATAAAAAGTTGACATAAGTTAACCAATCTAGTGGTCCCCTTTAAATAGTAAGCTAGTGGGTAGGCGAAGGGCCCGCTAATAGAAAAAACAACAAAAGCCATGGTGAAGTGCATCTCATGGGAGTTCAAGGCCAGCCTGGTCGTCAACGAGAGTGGTTACAGAAGACAGATGGGGGCACAGGGAAGCCCTAAGGTTTCAAAAAGACAAAAAAAAAGAAAAAAAAAAAAAAGAAAGTGTTGTCTGTTAGGCCAATAATCCTGCCTAACGACCCGTCTAACTGACCTCTGCTTTTGAAGTTTCTCAGCACTGACCTGTACCCCTCAGCATGGCTAGTTCAATTATAAATTCTTGAGTCTGTTTAAACTTGCAGTCTCTTTTACAAGAAGCATTCACACAAGTCGTATCTGGACTACTACAGTACAAAGCATGCAATGCAGGCAGGCAAACACCCATATACAAAAAAAAAATTTTTTTCCAGACAGGGTCGCCCTGTAGCCAAAACTAGCCGGAACTCGATTATGTGGACCAGGGTGGCCTTGAACTTCACAGAACTGCCTTCTTCGGCCTCCTTGAGCTGCTGGGATTAAAGCATATTTGTTACCATGGAGCCCCCAAATAACTACATATTAAAAATAAAGTCTTTAAAGAAAAAAAAAAATCTATAAAAAACAAACAAAACAAAACAAAACTAAACAGATGTGGTGGTGCAGGAATTTAGTCTCAGCACTGGGAGCAGAGGCAGGTGGATCTAGGCCAGTCTTCTCTGTAAGGAGAACCTGTCCCCCCAAAAAAACAAAACAAAAACAAAAAAACCCACAAAAAACATAGCAAAACAACAATAACAGCACAACAAAAAAGTCATTTCCCTCGAAAAGACCCCCCCAAAAAAAAGTCATTTCCTAGTCAAGGGCTAAAACTCTCTGACTCCTGAACTTTCAACCTTAGGCTAGGTTTACCTGAGCTTGAACTGCTACTATTGCCATGCACAGAATACTTAGGGCACTAGTATTTTCAAATGGTTTTCTTTAAATCAGTTCATTGCTTTTATTCAGCTTAGCAAAAATCTTTATGTGAACATATTAACATAAATACTCACTATAAAAATCATCTTTGCTGACTGCTCAGTAGTACATACACTTGGGTGTGGAGACATCAGTTATCTCCTATATGCCAAGCGTGGTGGTGCATGCCTTTACTCCCAGCACTCAGGAGGCAGAGGCAGGTGAATCTCTGTGAGTTTAAGGCCAGCTGGGGCTACAGGGATACCGTTTCAAAAAGAACAACAACCAAAAAATTATCTCCCCTAAGCATTTCCACCATTTGCTCTCCAGTTCCTACAAAACATCTATCCAGTTAGTGAGCTCCACACAGAGCCAGTATGCAATGAATGCATAATGCAAAAATATCCTTTAAAACATTCTAGCAAAAGCTGGGCGTGGTGGCGCACGCCTTTAATCCTAGCACTTGGGAGGCAGAGGCAGGCAGATCTTTGTGAGTTCAAGGCCAGCCTGGTCTACAGAGAGAGTTCCAGGACAGCCTGGGGCTACAGGGAGACCCTGTCTCAAAAGACCAAAGAAAAAAAAAACAAAAAAATTAAAAAAAAAAGTGGGGGGTTGGAGAGATGGCTCAGAAGTTAAGAGGACTTCTAGCTCTTCAAGATGACCTGACTTAGTTTCTAGTACTCCTCAGGCAGTTCACAACTGTTTGTAACTCTGTCTCAAAATAAATAAAATACATAAAAACAGAAACTAAAAACTCCAAACCAAACAACAACAAAAAAAAATTCTAGCTGAAAGCTGGCATAAGCCAGGGCCAGGTGTGGTGGCGCAGCGGCAGGTGGATATCTGTGAATTCTAGACCAGCCAGGGCTACATAGTGAGGACTTGTCTCAAATAAAAACCCAAACCGAAACCTTCTACTTGAACCAGGCATGGTGTGGAACAAGGTAGGAGGGTCTCTAAAAGAGCCTGTCTCAAAAATCAACCAACCAACCATCAGCCAGCCAGCCAACCAAGCAGCCAGCTATTCCAGCCAGACATGCTCACTCACACTCACAATCTCAGCACTGGGGAGGCAGGTAAGAGGGTTATGGCAAGTTTCAGGCCAGCCTGAGCTACACAGTAAGTTCCAGGCCAGTCTGGGCTAAGGGTACTCCACCTCAATGCCCCTGAACTAGCAGTTCAAGCTCAGGAAAAGCTGGCCTAAGGGTGAAAGTTCAGGAGGGGCTAGAGAGATTGGCCTAGCGGTTAAGAGCACCGACTGCTCTTGCAGAGGACCCAGGTTGATCCCAGCACCCACATGGCGGCTGAGAACGTCTTAACTCCAGTTCTCAGGGAATCTGACGCCCTTATCTGACTTCTGCAGCATGCAGGACATGGGATGTACAAAGCTACATACAGACAGTACACACACACACACATAAAAAAATATAAAATAAAATAAAAAAAGTCAGGAGTCAGAGAGTTTTAGCCCTTTGCTAGGAAAGACTTTTTTGTTGTGGTTTGTTGTTTTGCGTTTGTTTGTCAGGTTTTTTATGTTTTTGTTTTGTTTTTTGGGAGGTTTTCCTTATGAGAAGACTGGCCTAGAGCGGCCTGCCTCTGCCCCAATGTAAATACAAAGTTTTTTTTTTTTTTTGGTCTTTTTGAGACAGGGTCTCCCTGGTAAGCCCAGCTGTCCTGGGAACTTGCTCTGTAGACCAGGCTGGCCTTGAGCTCACAAAAGATCCCCTGCCTCTGCCTCCTAAGGGCTAGGATTAAAGGCATGTGCCACCATGCCCGCAGTAAATACAAGTTTATTGAAGGAATAAATGAACGTGTGCCATTAGAAAAGCATCTAGAGCCCAGTAGTGAAATACCAAAATTTGTTCAGTTTAACACCCACAATTACTTTACAGTTTCTTCCAATTCTAACTGGGTCTCTGCTCTGATTTGTCCCCTCCTTTCTATAATCTTGGCTTTCAGGGAACAAAGTTCAGACTCCTGGCTCCTCACATCCAGACAGTGCTAGCACTTTTGCTTGCTACACCTCTTCTGGCTCCTCACATCTGGACAGTGCTGGCTTTTGCTTGCTACACCTCTTCTGACTCCTCACATCTGGAGAGTGCTGGTGCTTTTGCTTGCTACACCTCTTCTGACTCCTCACATCCGGACAGTGCTGGCTTTTGCTTGCTACACCTCTTCTGGCTCCTCACATCTGGACAGTGCTGGCTTTTGCTTGCTTCACCTCTTCTGCTCCTCACATCTGACAGTGCTGGTGCTTTTGCTTGCTACACCTCTTCTGGCTCCTCACATCTGGACAGTGCTGCTTTTGCTTGCTCACCTCTTCTGCTCCTCACATCCAGACAGTGCTGGCTTTTGCTTGCTACACCTCTTCTGTCTCCTCCATCTGGACAGTGCTGGTGCTTTTGCTTGCTACACCTCTTCTGGCTCCTCACATCTGGACAGTGCTGGCTTTTGCTTGCTTCACCTCTTCTGACTCTCACATCCAGACAGTGCTGCTTTTGCTTGCTACACTCTTCTGCTCCTCACATCTGGACAGTGCTGGCTTTTGCTTGCTCACCTCTTCTGACTCCTCACATCCGACAGTGCTGGCTTTTGCTTGCTACACCTCTTCTAGCTCCTCACATCTGGACAGTGCGTGGCTTTTGCTTGCTTCACCTCTTCTGACTCCTCACATCCAGACAGTGCTAGCACTTTTGCTTGCTACACCTCTTCTGACTCCTCACATCTGGACAGTGCTGGCTTTTGCTTGCTCACCTCTTCTGACTCCTCACATCGGACGAGTGCTGGTGCTTTTGCTTGCTACACCTGTTCTGTCTCCTCACATCGACAGTGCTGGTGCTTTTGCTTGCACACCTCTTCTGGCTCCTCACATCCTGGACAGTGCTGGCTTTTGCTTGCTTCACCTCTTCTGACTCCTCACATCCGACAGTGCTGGCTTTTGCTTGCTACACCTCTTCTGGCTCCTCACATCTGGACAGTGCTGGCTTTTGCTTGCTACACCTCTTCGGGCTCCCACATCCGGACAGTGCGGCTTTTGCTTGCTTCACCTCTTCTGACTCCTGCTATCTGACAGTGCGGCTTTTGCTTGCTACACCTCTTCTGGCTCCTCACATCGGACAGTGCTGGCTTTTGCTTGCTACACCTCTTCTGGCTCCTCACATCCGGACAGTGCTGCTTTTGCTTGCTTCACCTCTTCTGCTCCTCACATCTGGACAGTGCTGGCTTTTGCTTGCTACACCTCTTCTGCTCCTCACATCTGGACAGTGCTGGTCTTTTGCTTGCTACACCTCTTCTGACTCCTCACATCCGGACAGTGCTGGCTTTTGCTTGCTATACCTCTTCTGGCTCCTCACATCCTGGACAGTGCTGGCTTTTGCTTGCTACACCTCTTCTGGCTCCTCACATCCGGACAGTGCTGGCTTTTGCTTGCTTCACCTCTTCTGGCTCCTCACATCTGGACAGTGCTGGTGCTTTTGCTTGCTACACCTCTTCTGGCTCCTCACATCTGGACAGTGCTGGCTTTTGCTTGCTACACCTCTTCTGCTCCTCACATCTGGAGAGTGCTGGTGCTTTTGCTTGCTACACCTCTTCTGACTCCTCACATCCGGACAGTGCTGGCTTTTGCTTGCTACACCTCTTCTGCTCCTCACATCTGGACAGTGCTGCTTTTGCTTGCTCACCTCTTCTGACTCCTCACATCCGGACAGTGCTGGCTTTTGCTTGCTACACCTCTTCTGACTCCTCACATCCGGACAGTGCTGGCTTTTGCTTGCTACACCTCTTCTGGCTCCTCACATCTGGACAGTGCTGGCTTTTGCTTGCTACACCTCTTCTGACTCCTCACATCCGGACAGTGCTGGCTTTTGCTTGCTACACCTCTTCTAGCTCCTCACATCTGGACAGTGCTGGCTTTTGCTTGCTACACCTCTTCTGACTCCTCACATCCGGACAGTGCTGGCTTTTGCTTGCTACACCTCTTCTGACTCCTCACATCCGGACAGTGCTGGCTTTTGCTTGCTACACCTCTTCTGGCTCCTCACATCCGGACAGTGCTGGCTTTTGCTTGCTACACCTCTTCTGGCTCCTCACATCCGGACAGTGCTGGCTTTTGCTTGCTTCACCTCTTCTGGCTCCTCACATCTGGAAGTGCTGGTGCTTTTGCTTGCTACACCTCTTCTGCTCCTCACATCTGGACAGTGCTGGCTTTTGCTTGCTACACCTGTTCTGTCTCCTCACATCTGGACAGTGCTGGTGCTTTTGCTTGCTACACCTCTTCTGACTCCTCACATCCGGACAGTGCTGGCTTTTGCTTGCTACACCTCTTCTGACTCCTCACATCTGGACAGTGCTGGTGCTTTTGCTTGCCACACCTCTTCTGACTCACCATTACTTGTCATTTCACCTGCTCTCTCCTTTCTACATTTTTCTCAAGCACGTTCAACTCAGGCAATCAAACCTTCAAAGAGTAGAGAAGATTGGGAGGCAGAGGCAGGAGGATGGGAAATTTAAGACTGCCCTCCCTCCACAATTATTAATAATGAAAAGTTTGAGGCTGCTGTTCTATGAAAAAAAAACAAACAAAAAAACCCAAATATTACAGCTGAGAGGTAGAGAGTATTAACACTTGACTTCTTCGGGTTTGCCTACCCGTCTGCCAAATAATGATACATATTATTATTTTTTTGGTCTTTTCAGAGGGTCTCCCTGTAGCCCATACTGTTCTGGAACTCACTCTGTAGACCAGGCTGGCCTTGAACTCACAGAAATCTGCCTGCCTCTTGCCTCCCAAGTGCTAGGATTAAAGCGTGGGCCACCCCCCCTGGCCTGATACATATTATAGATTTTTTTTAAATTTCTGTATGTCATGAATGTACTGTCTGCATGCAAGTGGTGCACCCGTGTCNCTCTTAACCGCTAGGCCATCTCTCCAGCCCCTTTTTTACTTATTTATGTGTATGTCTGCCACATGTGCATGCTCATGCCTGTGGAGGTTATAAGAGGATCGATGCCCTGGAGCTGGGTTATAGGTGTTTGTAAGTTGCCTAGGATGAATGCTAGGAACCAGATTTGATTCTTCTGAGAGAGCAGCAAGTGCTTTTAACCACTGGTCCATCTCTCTTTCCCTTGGAGTGTTTTTTGTCTTTTTGAGACAGGTTTTCCCTGTAGCCCCAGCTGGCCTGGAACTCCCTATCTAGACCAGGCTGGCCTCGATCTCACAGAGATCTGCCTACCTCTGCCTCCGGAGTGCTGGGCTAAATGTGGGCGCCACCATACCAGGCTTCCCCCAGAGTGTTTTTATGTTTGTTTTTTGTGGTTAAGATAGCCATTTAAATTTTGAGACAAGGAAATTATTATGTGGCCAAATGGTCTTGAATTGATGATAGTCCACTTACCTTGGCCTCCCAAGTGCTGGAATTATAAACAGGAACTAATACTGCCCAGCTAGTCAGTTATTCATAAAATTAAAACAGGGGGTTGTGGTACATCTCATTAGAAAGTACTTACTCAGCATATATGAGCCCTGAGTTTGATCCCTAACATCCCCACCCCCAAGGCCCCTATTTCCTGTAACCCCAGCACTTGGAAGGTGGAGGCAGGAAGATCAGTTTAAGGCATTCCTCAGGTAAATGGAAGTTTAAAGCCAGCAAGGGCCACATGAGACCATCTTTTTTGTTGTTGTTGTTTTTGTTTTTGAGACAGGGTCTCCCTACAGCCCCAGCTGGCCTGGAATTCACTCTGTAGACCAGGCTGGCCTTGAACTCACAGAGATCCTCCTGCCTCTCCCTCCAAGTGCTAGGATCAAAGGCCTGCTCCACCACGCCCAGCCCTAGACCATCTTTTTTTTTTTGTATTTTTGAGACATGGTCTTCCTTTAGTCCCAGCTGGCCTGGAGCTGGCTCTGTAGACCAGGCTGGCCTTGAACTCACAGAGATCTACCTGCCTCTGCCTCCTGAGTGCTGGGATTAAAGGTGTGCACCACTGTACCCAGCGCAGGGGGATATATTTGATACAGAGTTACCCTGTAGTCTCACCTGGCCTTGAATTCACAGAGATCCACCAGCTGGGATTAAAGGTGTGCACCACCACACTCGGCCCTATGAGACCATCTTTAAACAAAACAAAATGAAACAAAAACCAACCCTGCAAATCATCAAAATACAAGTCAGGCATGGTGGTGTATGCCTATAATCCTAGCACTTGGGAAGTTGACACAGAATTTCCCGGGGCTGTAATAGTAAATTACAGGCCAGTTTAAGCTACACAGTGAGATTCTGCCTTAGCAAGCAAGCAAGCAAGCAAGCAAGCAAGCAAGCAGACTAAAGAGATGGCCCAGTGGTTAAGAGCACTTGCTGCTCTTGCAGAGAATCAAGTTCTGTTCCCAGCACCCACATGGTGGTTCAGAAGCATTTATAGCTCCAGTTCTAGAGGATCTGATGCCCTCTTCGGACTCCACCGGCTCCTGCACACCTGCAGTGTGCATATATACACTCAGGCATGTATACAGATTCACATTTGCACAGACATTTTTTTTTTAATTCTTAAAAAAAAGCCAGGCTTGGTGGCATACGCCTTTAATCCTATCACTTGGGAGGCAGAGGCAGGAGGATCTCTGTGAGTTCAAGGCCAGCCTGGTCTACAGAGTGAGTTCCAGGACAGCCGGAGCTACAAGGAGACCCTGTCTCAAAAAGACCAAAAAACAAAACAAAAAACAACAAAAACAAACAAACAAAAACAAAACAAAAACCCCAAAACACAAAAAATACCCAAAACAACTAAAAACTAAAACTAATCCTGGCCTTCTGTTTATTTTGGTCCCTTCAGTTTTCCTTCCTGGTGCTCTAGTAGAAACCTTTCTTTGTAGCTGCACATAACTGCATAGACCTGTGGTCCCAACACTTTGGAAGCTGAGGGGAAAAGATCTTGAATTTGTGACTAGCCTAGTCTACATAGGGAGACCCTGTCTCAAAAACAGACAATACAAACAACAAAAGAAAATCCTTTTAGCTAAGTAGTCTCTTTACTGCTTTCTTTTCCTTCATGTACAGATATAAACTACTGCTTCCTAACAGAAGCACATCACGTTAACATCTGGACTCACTCCATTCTTCCCTCTAAGAATGTTAACTGTCTTGTGGTAGGACCTAGGAACATGGTAGGTTACATGGCAAGGGGGAATTAAGGTTATTATCAGATGACTATGAAACAGAACTGGCTGGGTATGTAATTCAGTTGTTGTGCATCTGCTCAGCATATGCAGGCCTGGGTTAGATCCCCAGCATCAAAATTGAAAATAAAATGAAAAATAGTAGCTGGGCATGATGGCACAAACCCGTAGTCCACAGAAATCTGCCTGCCTCCGCCTCCTGAGTGCTGGGTTTAATGGCATAAGCCTTCATGCCCTGCTGAAGTTCAAGGCCAGCTTGGTCTATATGGTGACACCCTGTTTCAAAAAAACAATTAATTAAAAGCCCCACTAGGGGCTAGAGAGATAGCCTAGCGGTTAAGAGCGCCGAATGCTCTTGCAGAGGACCCGGGTTCGATCCCCAGCACCCACGTGGCGGCTGAGAACCATCTGTAACTCCAATTCCAGGAGAACTCCAGTTCCAGGGGAATGACACCCTCTTCTGACCTCCGCAGCATTGCACGACATGGGTGCACAAACCTGCATGCAGACAGTACATTCATACACATAGAAAATTTTAAAAAAAGCCCCACTAAACTTGTATTTTTTGGAACACCAAACAGAAAACCTAATTCTGGCAGCATCATTTATCTAAATTATATTTAACACTTGATAAGTCATTTATTCAACAGTTATTGTAAGGTAGCATAGTAAGGTGCTACTACATAGAATAAAATCCAAACATCTCACAATGGTATGGAAAGCCCCTTTAGACAGATTACAGCTGACTTCATCCCCTGCCAACACTGGCAGCCTATACTGTTTATCTACCATGCCATTTTATTTCACAAATCTGTCTTCATGACCATGGTATCCTTCTGGTCAAATTCTTCCCTGCAACCCAGTAACTAACCACCGTTCTACTCTGGGCCTCTGAAGTCGTAGGCCAAGAAAAACACTCATTGGAGTGTGAAGCCTTCTTTATCTCTCCAGCATTTGTTACTTCTCTCTTTGTATATTTCTTCCGGAATTCACCCCATTATTCCAGGCTGGTTTAAGCTCATGCAATCTCCTGCTTCTCATCCTCTTGAGTGCAGAGTGCAGGGATTAGAGGCAAGAGCCATCACACCCACCTCATGTATACCTTTTTTTTTTTTTTTTGGTCTTTTTGAGACAGGGTCTCCCTGTAGCTCCAGCTGTCCTGGAACTCGCTATGTAGACCAGGCTGGCCTTGAACTCACAAAGATCCGCCTGCCTTTGCCTCCCAAGTGCTAGGATTAAAGGCATGCGCCACCACACCACGCCCGGCTCATGCCTACCTCTACCTCTTTTAAAACATTTGGCACACAAAGTCATGGTTTCCAGATGCTATAATACATAGATGTGCAAGTCTCTTATATACAGTATTTATAAAGAGCATAGCCTCTCATGGACTTTAATCTACAGATTACTTATAATACATAGCATAATATAAATGCTATGTAAATAATTTCATTGCATGGCATAGGGAATAGACAGGGGGAAACAGAGTCTGAGCCAGTTGTGGTTCATATCTAATCTAGGCACTTAGGAGACTGAGAAAGGAGGACTATCACACGTTCAAAGCTACCCAGGCTATAGAGAGTTTGTGTCTGAAAACAAGAACGGTGTATTTATTCAGTAGGCTATTTTCTTCTTTTAAAAATTATTTAAATATTTTGATCCTGTACCAGTTCCTGAGTCCAAGTACATCCCACCTTTAACTTCTGGGGTGGGTAGTGAATCACTCCTCTTTGTGTGTACCCAGTATGACAGTGGAAGAGGGAGGTGCTTGCTAAGTATCTCGATTGTAATCTCAAACTTTGGTATACTTTGACCCTCAGTGTTGGCCTATATGGTGTAATCAGAATTTGAACTGACTTCCATATTGCTTCATATAATGCCTGGGTTTCTCATGGCAAAATTCTGGCAACACTAGACCCTCATTTTCACAAGGCAGCCATTAGCTGTGTTGATTAGATGAGTCCTGTTTCTCATTTTTCTCTGTTCATAGATCTGCTGTATATTTTTTAATTGATTTGCCTCAAACTCATGGCCTTCCTGCCTAAGCCTCCTGGCGCTGGGATTCTAGCACCTCATCATTCTTTTTCTCAAAGTAAAAAGAAAAGCTAAATTTACATTAGGTACCTAAGCCCTAAAAGCATTTGAGTTTTCAATAGGTCTTAGTTCATAAGGGGTTTCTTCATCTGTCAAATGAATAAAATAACAACTGTTAATAATCCTGAACACAGGTCTGCAGCGTAAACAGGAATAAGGCAGAGAACACTGCCTTGGATAAGAAAAGTTTGAAATGATGCATTAGGAGCTCAAGAGTCATTTACAAAATAAATCAATGAAGGAACCATCCAACCAACCAGTGGGCCCTTGTAAAGAGGAGACTGATGAGGGAAATCGCCAAGGCATTTTTAACATGCAGTTCCTGCATGCCAGGCTTTGTGCTTGAGATACTGTAGATGCTCTCCAAAAAACTGGGAGAAACTGTAGTTACAGAGAATTCCAGAAAAGCTTGTGAATGAATGAGTGGGAAAAAGTGAAGAGCCTGGCCTTGGTGTCCACGCCTGTGGGGCTTCCCTCCCTGTTCACCAGGCACACAGCAAGTACCCAACAGAGTGCCTGTGAAGGAGTGGACTCAAAGCACGTCCCAGACCATGGTTATCCTCTTCCCCCTCCTCCATCCTCCCTCCTTCTCCCCCTCCTCCTGCTCCAGGCATGCTCTGTCCTCCAGGTAGCCCTTCCCCTCCTCCTCTTCCCTCCCCTCCTCTTCTTCCCTCCCCTCCTCTTCTTCCCTCCCCTCCTCCAGGCAGACTACGTCCTCCAGGTAGCCCTCCCTCTTCCTCCTCCTCCCTCCACTTCTCCAGGCAGCCCTCCTCCCCACCCTCCTGCCCCACCCTTACAGGATGTCCTCTCGGAAGGAGGTGCCGTGGTTGAGGTTGTGGAAGCGGACCGAGATGCAGTCCCTGACAATGAAAGAGCACCTCGTTTCCTTTTTGTAGGCGCTGAAGCACTCCTTGAAGTCCTCATAGGTCTTGAAGCAGCTGCCTAGCTCCATGGCCATCAGTGCAGCGCACGCCGGGGTGGGCCGTCCCCGGGGCCCACGATCACGCGGGGGTCAGAGGTCGCCGTGGATCGGCAGGCACGGGTCAGCCCCTTCAGGGGCGGCCCGGTTTGAGTGGCCTATGAGGAGCTCCGGAGAAGCAGGAGTCGTAATAGGGTTCCCACAACCTGGGGGCGGCTCAACTCTCTGACAGAAGGGAAATGATACTTGCCCTTATTAACCATTCCAAGGTCCCGCCCCCTCACCGACGTATCCAGTCACACCAGGAAATTCTAGACTGGCACACATAGTGTCCAATAGCTAGATAGAGAGGGCCACGCCTACTCTGGAATTGACAGATGCATTAACCAATCATAATGTGCGACTCACTCTGCGGGGGCCCTCGAGATTTCCGGTCGCTTAGACTAGCTGCCGGAAGTGCGGCTAGCCAGTATAAGTTTTTGCGTGCGTCCCCTGGAGCTTAGAGCGTCCCGGGTCGCGGTGAGGGACGTCATGTCCGTGTCCAAGGCCCCGGGGGACGGACTGGGTGACGGCGACAGCGACGGCCGCAGTCCTTCCGGGGACCTCCGTAGCGTCCTGGTCACCACCGTGCTCAACCTCGAGCCGCTGGATGCAGATCTCTTCAGGTAGCCGGTCGCACATGACCGCAGCCCTCCAGGACAGAGACCCCCCCCTATTGCTGGGAACCAGGTTCCGAGCAGGTTGCAGGGGAGTCTGCACGTAGGAGGAGGTGTCCCCGATACCCGTTCTTGCTGTCCCCTGGCGAGTTAGCCCAGCTTGCAACCCAAAGAGGGCAGGGATGTGCCTGAAGGTTCAAAAAACTCTCGCGGCTCCTTACATGCGCAAGTACCCCATCTCCAGCACCGTTTGCTGGGGTCTGGTAGTTCATGACTCATCTTGGAGTCTTGTTTCCTTCCTGGAGTCACATGTTGGTGACTGATTTTGCTTTATGTTTTGTTTTATTTTGAGACCGAGTCTCACTGAGTAACCCTGGCTGGCCTGGAGCTCTATGTAGATTAGGCTGGTTTGGAACTCTTCAAGAGCGCTCCAGGAATCAAAGGTGTGCGCCACCACCCCCAGCAGTTTGTAATAGTTTTGACCACAGCTTTCTCCGGCTTTATAGGAATAGCTATCTTTGATCTCCCTGAACTGGGAGGGTCCCCCCCGCCCAGTGCATTTTAATGCAGAATAAGTTCCAAGCTGGGTGTGTGACTCTAGCTTCCACAGGGTATAATATGCTCCAGCTCTGGGCAAGCCTTTTCACCTAGAGAACCAGGCCAGTTTGCTTCTCCGTATGAAATTTCACAACCTTGGACCCTTGGGCTGTTAGACTTTCTTTTTTTTTTTTTTTTTTTTGTATTTTGAGAAGGGTCTCCCTTTAGTCCCAGCTGCACTGGAACTTGCCCTGTAGACCAGGCTGGCCTTGAACTCAGAAGAGCCGCCTGCCTCTGCCTCCCGAGTGCTGGGATTAAAAGCGTGTGCCACTACGCCCGGCTAGACTTTTTTTTTAATTTTTAAATTTATTTTTGTATGTGTATGAATGTACTGTCTTACATGTAGGTTTGTGCACCCATGTCGTGCAGTGCCGCGGAGGTCAGAAGAGGGCATCGGATTCCCCTGGAACTGGAGTTAAAGACGGTTCTCAGCTGCCATGCGGGTGCTGGGGATCGAACCCAGGTCCTCTGCAAGAGCAGTCGGCGCTCTTAACCGCTAGGTCATCTCTCCAGCCCCGACTTTTTTTTTCTTTAAAGATGAGATGTCTCTAGCTGTGAAGGTAGCTCTAGCTGTTGGAAAAAATGCATTCTCATGGTTGAAGGGCGCCGGGGCAAACTTTTTTGTCTCCTCCCCTAGTACAGTCCACTCCCAGCTCTGCTTTAAGGGCTTTAGAGGCTTCTGGCTTCTGTCTTTCCCAGGTTTAGGCAGTGGAAGAAATAGTGAACTTGAAGCTGCCTAGGACTGGTAATATTTAAGTTGTGAGAATTTGCTCAATTCATTCTGTCCTCTATGTTCTCTTGGTGTGAAATGAGGGAGTTAGCTCATTATGCTTGACTACAGTCAACAAAAGGTTTGAGTAGTCATACAGACTGAAATTTTATGCAGTGATGTAAGGATATTTGAGCCAAGTCTGTGGCTTTCATCAGATTCCCAAAAGGATCCCAAGCCCCAGTAAGGTTGAGAGACTGCACTGGAGGCTCAAGGAATTCAGAGCAGACTGCAACTCTATTCCCCTTTCCTCCTCTCTCCACAGAGGAAGGCATTACTGGGTACCCACCACCCAGCGGCTCTTTGGGGGTCAGATTGTGGGCCAGGCCCTGGTGGCTGCAGCCAAGTCTGTGACTGAAGATGTCCATGTGCACTCCTTACACTGCTACTTTGTTCGGGCAGGTAAACCTGACTCCTTGCTTGCAACCACCCCTGGTGACCTGGCAGTCACTTCCTCCTGACTTTGGAGGCTGACTGAGAAAGGAGAAAAGAGGAGAAAGAGACAGCCTAGGAGGCTGAGGTTGTAACTAGCACTGCCTAGTGCCTGGAAGGGTCTGTTTCCATTCCAAGAATGAAAACAAAGGAGGGGTGGGAAGCCAGTTGTGGTGGTTCAAACCTGTAATCCCAAAATTTAGGAGGCCGAGGCAGGACTGTTTAAGTTGGAGGCCAGTCTGGGCTACGAAATGAGGCTGTTTCAGAACAACAACAAAAAGAGGTGTCTAGAGAGGGGCAAGGTCTGTAACTGACCTAGATCCTTCTACATCCACTGAGACTTGCTGGGTACTCTTCATAGTGACATAAAACTATTACTTAACTGCTTCTGGTGGGTTTTTTGTTGTTGCCTTTAAAAAAAAAAAAACTTACTTTCTGTATATGAGTATATTGCCTGCATAAGGTAGGTACACCTGTGTCATGCAATGCCCAGGTCAGAAGAGGGTGTTGGATTCCCTGGAACTGGACTTGCAGATGGTTGTTAGCTGCTCTGTGGGTACTGGAAACCAAACTGAGGTCCTCTCCAAGAGGCTTCTTGGTTCAAATCCCAGCACCTACATGGCTGCTAGCTACTGTTCATATTTCCAGTTCCAGGGGGTCTGACATCCTCTTCTGACCTTTGTGGGCACTGCACTATACAGGTGCACTTACATTCAGGCAGTACATTCTTACGCATAAAATAAAAATATTAAAAAATACTTTTGCTGTTGTGGTCTTTTAATATATTTTTAAAATTATTTTATTATTTTTTTATGTGTATGAGTGTACTGTCTGCATGTAGGTTGGCGCACCTGTGTCATGCAATGTGGCGGAGGTCAGAAGAGGGCATCGGATTCCCCTGGAACTGGAGTTAAAGACGGTTCTTAGCTGCCATGTGGGTGCTGGGAATCGAACCTGGGTCCTCTGCAAGAGCAGTCGGTGTTCTTAACCACTGAGCCATCTCTCCAGCCCCTTCTTTTAATATTTTATTATTTTATTTTATTTGGTCTTTTTGAGACAGGGTCTCCCTGTAGTCCCTGCTGTCCTAGAATTCGCTATGTAGACCAGGCTGGCCTGAACTCACAGAGATCCACCTGCCTTTGCCTCTTAAGTGCTGGGATTAAGGGTCTGTGTCACCACACCTGACTTTTATTTATTATTTTTTTTTGTTTTTGTTTTTGTTTTTTTGGTCTTTTGAGACAGGGTCTCCCTGTAGTCCCAGCTGTCCTGGAACTCACTCTGTAGACCAGGGTGGCCTTGAACTCAAAAAGATCTGCCTGCCTCTGCCTCCCAAGTGCTAGGATTAAAGGCGTGCACCACCACGCCCAGCCTATTTATTATTTTTATGGTAATCAATGCTATTAAAGGGACTTTAAAGATAGCCCAACGTAATTTGGTTCTGCATCCACAACAGTACAAATTTCCACAATTGCAAAGTCAATCTTCCTGTTGAATCTTTAACATGGATGTGGCTTTGAGAAGTAAATTCCTGACCCTTTCCTGCAATTCTGAGTCTCTTCCTCAACTCATCATTACATAATTTTCCCTTCTGTTAATGTTTACCTATAAAAGGAGCTGTCCAGAATCCCACAAGGTTACTCTTGTCTTTGTTGTTGTTTGCCTATTTATTTATCTTTTTGAGACAGGGCCTTCCTGTAGCCTCAGCTGGCCTGGAACTCACTCTGTAGACCAGGCTGGCCTTGAACTCATAGAGATCTGCCTGTCTCTGCCTCTGCTGGGATTAAAGGTGTTCACCACCATGCCTGGCTGCAACTTTTTACCTTTTTATATATTTTTTTTTTGGTCTTTTCAAGACAGGGTCTCCCTATAGCCCCAGCTGTCCTGGAACTCACTCTGTAGACCAGGTTGGCCTTGAACTTACAAAGATTTGCCTGCCTCTGCCTCCCGAGTGCTAGGATTAAAGGCATGCGCCCCCATGCCCAGCTTTCTATGTGGTTTTATGTAGTGCTGGGGACTGAACCCGGGTTTGGGATGCTAGGCAAGCACTTAATGGGTTATGTTCCTATCATTTGTGATTTAAAAAAAAATTTTTTTTTTTATGTGTATGAATGTACTGTCTGTATGTAGGTTTGTGCACCCGTGTTGTGCAATGCCACAGAGGTCAGAAGAGGGCATCGGATTCCCCTGGAACTGGAGTTAAAGACTGTTCTTAGCTGCCTTGTGGGTGCTGGGAATCACACCCGGGTCCTCTGCAAGAGCAGTCGGCGTTCTTAACTGCTGAGCCATCTCTCCAGCCCCTCATTTGTGATTTTATATTTTGTTTTCCTCTCCAGATGTAAATTAATGTGTAGGGGTCATCTGATTTGGCATAGACTTAGAGCATGGAGATTCCAAAGAAGGGATCAGAAACATTCTGTAAAGGGCCAGATGGTAAATATTTAGAAAAAATTTTTCTCAGGGGTTTAGAGGCTGATAATATTTGGGACTGGATCTTATGTTGCTCAGTCTGGCCTGGAAATCCCGTGCCTCCCAAGTGTTGGGATTATAGGTATGTGACCGTTACTCCTCGGTGAAAAGTTTTATTTTAAAATGTCACATTTCTGGGCTGGAGAGATAGCCTAGTGGTTAAGAGCACCGACTGCTCTTGCAGAGGACCCGGGTTCGATCCCCAGCACCCACATGGCGGCTGAGAACTGTCTGTAACTCCAATTCCAGGAGAACTCCAGTTCCAGGGGAATCCGAGACCCTCTTCTGACCTCTGTGGCATTGCATGACATGGGTGCACAAACCTACATGCAGACAGTACATTCATACATATACAAAAAAATAAATAAAAAAAATAAAATGTCACATTTTTTTAATTCCATACTTTATTTTCATATTAAATGAAGGAACAAGACACCAGTTACAATTTGCACAGTTCTCTTCCTCAGAGGGAAACAAGCTTCTACATGTCTTCAAAAATGGCACATTTCTTACCTATACCATGGCGATAAGCCCCACTCTTGGCATGATGGTGCACACCTTTAATCCCAGCACTTTGGAGGCAGAGCAGGTGCCAGTCTGGTCTACATAGCAAGTCTGTGCTAGCCAAAAATAGAAAAGAATGAATAGACTAGAGGTAACACTGTGATGATGATAGGGCCCATGGGTTTACCCCTGGTCACTGGGTCCTTGTATCTGCTGCAGGGGACCCAAAGGTGCCAGTACTGTACCAGGTGGAACGGACACGCACAGGGACAAGCTTCTCAGTGCGCTCTGTGAAGGCTGTGCAGCATGGCAAAGCCATCTTTATCTGCCAGGCCTCCTTCCAGCAGATGCAGCCAAGCCCCCTGCAGCACCAGTTCTCCATGCCTGCTGTGCCCCCACCGGAAGAGCTGCTGGACCACGAGGCCCTTATTGATCAGTATTTAAGGTAAGACCTGGAGGCTCCAGGGAAGTATTCTCTTTTTAATTTGCAAACTTTTTATGTTTTAGTTTTTATGGATTTGGGGATCCAACCAAAGGTCTTTGTGTATATACTAGGTAAGCACTGTACAGCTAAACTGTACCCCTAGCCCTTAAACTTTTCTGATTTTGATCTATAGTGAAAAACACATTTAACATCATGATCCAACATTTGGTTCATTCTGTCACTAAAATGTCTCAGAAAATAGATCCAGGTATGGTAGCTCATGCCTGTAATCCTAGCACTTGGATTGCTGTGAGTTCATGGCCAGTCTGGACTACATAGTGAATTCCAGGATAGTCTGGAGTACAGAGTGATGTCTTGTCTCACCCCTCTTCTCCCAAATGACAGAAAACCCTATCTAGATTATTAGAGTCTGATGTACTCTAATTTCTGAACTAGTCTCCATTTCTTTTTAAAAATTAGCATACAGCCAGGTATGGTGGCACACATCTTTAATCCTAGCACTTGGGAGGCAGAGGCAGGGGGATCTCTGTGAGTTCAAGGTCAGCTTGATCTACATAGAGAGTTCCAGGACAGCTGGTGCTACAGAGAGACCCTGTCTCAAAAAGACACCCCCCCCAAAATAGTGTCCATTTTGTAAGGTAATGGGTTCATTATGACAAGTTTACACATGTATACTATGTACTCTGACTGTGTCCCCCGTTACCTCTCTTGCCCCTTCTCCTTCCCTCCCACTGGTCCCCTTTTTCTTCCCATTTCATCCCAGGGCAGTGTTTTCAAATCCTTGTTCTCACTTGTTAGTGGGTCATGGAGCCCCTTAGTGGGTATTGACCATGTATTAAAAAATATAAACTAAGCTGGGTGTTGTGGCACACACCTTTAATCCCGGCACTCAGGAGGCAGAGATAGGCGGATCTCTGTGAGTTCAAGCCAGCCTGGTCTACATAGTGAATTCCAGGCAAGCCAGAGCTATACATTGAGACCTGTTTTTAAAAACAGAAAACACACACACACACACACGTATATGTATATACATTACATGCATACATAGACAAATGTAAATATGTGTACTTTTATGTACATTATGTATAACTAGAAGATATTGGAGTATATATACTTTGTGTAGTACAGGTAAGAATCCTTATGTGAAACTTCAGTTTCAATTGTCTTTCTACTTTATTTTTTTATTTTTGTGATAAGGTTTTACTATTTACACTTGGCTGAGCTGGAACTCACTATGTAGACCAGGCTGGCCTGGTACTCAGAGATCCACCTGCCTGTCTCCTGATTGCTGGAACTAAACATGTGTGCCACCGTGCCTGGTATGCTTTGTGCCATGTAAATGTGTGTGTTAGATTATGATATACAGTGCAGAGTTCATACTCAGCCTCTAGCAAGTACAGGTAGGGTTTAGTTTTCTTTTTTCATTTTTATTTATTTTATTTTTTAATTAATTAATTTAATTAATTAATTATTAATTATTTTAGTTAATTAATTATTAATTAATTAATTTTTGGGGTCTTTTTGAGACAGGATCTCCCTGTGGCCCCAGCTATCCTGGAACTCACTCTGTAGACCAGGCTGGCCTTGAACTCACAGAGATCTGCCTGCCTCTGCCTCCGCCTCCCAAGTACTAGGATTAAAGGCACGCGCACCACACCTGGCCCTGATTTTCTTACTTTTTTTTTTCTTTTTTTTAATTTTTTATTTATTTTCTATGTGTATGAATGTACTGTATGCATGTAGGTTTGTGCACCTGTGTCGTGCAATGCTGCGGAGGTCAGAAGAGGGATTCGGATTCCCCTGGAACTGGAGTTCTCCTGGAATTGGAGTTAGACGGTTCTCAGCCACCATGTGGGTGCTGGGGATCGAACCTGGGTACTCTGCAAGAGCAGTCAGCACTCTTAACCGCTAGGCTATCTCTCCAGCCCCCCAATTTTCTTTTAAAATATTGGATTGGGTGCTGGTGAGATGGCTTAGGAGGTAATAGTACTTGCTGTACAAATGTGATGACTTGAGTTCAATCTCTGGAAGGAGAACACTTACTCCACACATTGTCCTCTGACTTCCACATGCAGGCTGTAGCATGCATGCACTCCTCCCCAGACAATAATAATAAACCAAACTAAACCTTTTTTTTTTTTTTTTTTTTTGGTCTTTTTGAGACAGGGTCTCCCTGTAGCCCTAGCTGACCTACTGAAGCTCACTATGTAGTCCAGGCTGGCCTTAAACTCACTGAGATCTGCCTGCCCCTGCCTTTCGAGTGCTGAGGTTCAAGGTATGCACTACCACACCTGGCTAAATTAACCATTTTTTTTTTTTTAATTGACCTGGGTTGGGGCTCAGTGGTAGAATGCTTGCCTAGCATGCATAAGTCCCCAGTACTTAGATCCAACAATAAACATAGAAGTACTTCTGCAACTTCTTGGTAAATGGCCACCTCCAGTCCCCTGAGTGAACCCCCTTCTTTTTTTTTTTTGGTCTTTTCGAGACAGGGTCTCCCTGTAGTCCCAGCTGTCCTGGAACTCATTGTGTAGACCAGGCTGGCCTTGAACTCACAAAGATCCGCCTGCCTCTGCCTCCCAAGTGCTAGGATTAAAGGCGTGTGCCACCATGCCCGGCTGTGAACCCCCTTCTTATTCAGGTAAATGGCCCCTCCAGTCCCCTGAGTGAACCCCCTCCTGATTCAGGTAAATGGCCACCTCCAGTCCCCTGAGTGAACCCCCTCCTGATTCAGGTAAATGGCCACCTCCAGTCCCCTGAGTGAACCCCCTCCTGATTCAGGTAAATGGCCACCTCCAGTCCCCTGAGTGAATCCCCTTCTTATTCAGGTAAATGGCCACCTCCAGTACCCTGAGTGAACCCCCTTCTTATTCAGGTAAATGGCCACCTCCAGTACCCTGAGTGAACCCCCTTCTTATTCAGGTAAATGGCCACCTCCAGTCCCCTGAGTGAACCCCCTTCTTATTCAGGTAAATGGCCACCTCCAGTCCCCCAAGTGAACCCCCTTCTTATTCAGGTAAATGGTCACCTCCAGTCCCCTGAGTGAATCCCCTTCTTATTCAGGTAAATGGCCACTCCAGTCCCCTGAGTGAACCCCTCCTGATTCATGTAAATGGCCACTCCAGTCCCCCGAGTGAACCCCCTTCTTATTCAGGTAAATGGCCACCTCCAATCCCCTGAGTGAACCCCCTTCTTATTCAGGTAAATGGCCACCTCCAGTCCCCTGAGTGAACCCCCTTCTTATTCAGGTAAATGGCCACTCCAGTCCCCTGAGTGAACCCCTCCTGATTCAGGCTCACAGTCCAGCAGCTTTTGAGTTGATGTGTGACAGGGCAGGTGTCCTCCAGGACCCTCCTGGTCAGTACCTTTGCTTTGGTGCCTCTCAAATATACACTTTTTATTTATTGTTTGTTTGAGACAGGGTCTCTGAAGCCCCAGCTGGCCTAGGAACCAGGCTGGCCTCAATCTCACAGAAATCTACCTGCTTCTGCCAACTGAATGCTGGGATTAATGGGGTGCACTACCATTCCTGGCCCTCTCAAATATGGTCTTTTTGAGACAGGGTCTCCCTGTAGCCCTACCTGTTCTGGAACTCACTATGTAGACCAGGCTGGCCTTGAACTCACAGAGATCCACCTGCCTCTGCCTCCGGGTGCTGGGATTACAGGCATGTGCCACCACACCCAGCTCCTCTCAAATATTTTGACTCTCACCTAGTAACATATTTTTTTTAAATTTTATTTATTTCTATATGTGTATGAATGTACTGCCTGCATGCAAGTCTGTGCACCCGTGTCGTGCAACGCCGCGGAGGTCAGAAGAGTGTCTCGGATTCCCCTGGAGCTGGAGTTCTCCTGAAATTGGAGTTTCAGACGGCTCTCAACCGCCATGTGGGTGCTGGGGATCAAACCCAGGTCCTCTGTAAGAGCAGTCGGTGCTCTTAACCGCTAGGCCATCTCTCCAGCCCCAACATATTTTTTAACATATTTTTATATATAACATTTATTTTTGTTTTAGCATATATCATTTGGTAGGGCTGGAGAGATGGCTCAGTGGTTAAGAGCACTGGCTCTTCTTGCAGAAGACCTGGGTTTGAATCCCAGCATCTACATGATGGCTAACAACTTTTCTTAACTCCAGTCCCAATGGATCTGACACCTTCATCTATCCCCCATGGGTGCACTTACATACATGCAAGCAATACACCCATACACAGAAAATAAAAACAATAAATAAAAAATCATCTGCTAATATATTATTTTTTATTGGGGTCATAGCCAGTAAAGTTTGAAAGATTCTGGAAAGTAAGAAAGAGTTCTGAGTCCAGACAGACCAGGACGTGGATTCTGGCCAGGGTTGCATCTCTGTTAGTGGTTACGTGCTATGGGACTGCCTGTTCAGCAGCCTTCCAAGGCCCTAGGTTCCTCACCTGAGAAATGGGAGCAGTCATTTCTTCTCTGTTTACTTCCAGCTGTGTCACAGGGGAGAAGTTCTCTAGCTTGTGCTGGACATTACAGCAGCAGGGGAGGTGGGATGGGGTGGGTTCCAGAGCCTGAATGCCCAGAAATCAAATCTAGGCTGTCTCTATTAGCTGTGTGAGTTTGGGCAAGTTGTGCCCACTCTGAGTCCATACCCTTGGTGCTAATCATAATTTCCACCTCATGAGGCTGTTCTGAGAGTTAAATGAGATAGGCAGTATAAGGCACTGTAAGTAGTAGTTTTACCACTAACAGACAGGAGTGAGCATGAGACTTGGTGAATGGGTGAAACTCAAGTGTGCTGAAATGAAAAGAATGTATTATTGTTAAAGGACCCTGAATTTAGAACTTGTTGTTGGGTCTGGAGAGGTGGCTCAGTGCTTAAGGGCACTGGCTGCTCTTGTGAAGGACCTGGGTTTGGGTCCCAGCACCCACATGGTGGCTAACAACTGCCCATAACTCCAGTTCCAGGGGATCTTATGCCCTCTTCTGGCTTCTGCAAGCATTCTGTACAGCTGGGTGCACGTACATGCATGCAGGCAATATACTCATACACATAAAATAAGTGAATAAATAAAATTAGAACTGTGCTGTTTAGTAAGATAGCAACTAACCTTACATAGTTAAGTTAGTGAACTAGAATGAACAATTATTTTCTCTTTTTAATGCTGGGGATCAACACCCTCACACGTAGGGCTCTGTACATGCTAGACAGGAACTGTGCCATGGAGCCACACTCCAGCCCATTGATTCTGTTCCTTAGTTAAATTTTAAGTGCTCAGTATTCACATGTACTAGTGGCTACACAGTGGACAGTGCAGATGAGCAATTTACTATCGAAGAAGGTTCTGCCATATAGTACTCCAGGGATGTGGAGGGCATAGTGGAACCTACAACAAGTACCAAGGAAGTGGCAGCATCCTCATGGGATGCAGAGCTCTCTACTGCCTGGGATTCGGGAACTCAGGCCCACTGGGAAGTCCTTTCTGGAATGTTCAGAATAGTAAGTGGTTAGGTGTGTGAACTGTGGGACCAGACTGGCTAAGATTAAATCCCCTTTCTTCACTCTCTGAGCAGACCACCTGGATTCTCTATGCTGATCTCACTTATCAAAGGGAGTGAGAACATGGGCTGGAGAGATGGCCTAGCAGTTAAGAGCACCGACTGCTCTTGCAGAGGACCCGGGTTCGATCCCCAGCACCCACATGGTGGCTGAGAACCATCTGTAACTCCAATTCCAGGAGAACTCCAGTTCCAGGGGAATCTGACACCCTCTTCTGACCTCCGTGGCATTATACGACACGGGTGCACAAACCTACATGCAGACAGTACATTCATACACATAAAAAAAAAAAATTAAAAAAAAAAAAGGGAGTGAGAACCAAATGAAGGTGTGGCGGGGAGGGTTACATCGCAGCGCTTGGACCACAAGGCACACGCTCGTGCTGACGTTAGCTGAGAGACAGCCCACCTCCTTATTCTTATTTTTTTATTTTTTATTTTTTTGGTCTTTTTGAGACAGGGTCTCCCTTTAGTCCCAGCTGGCCTGGAGCTCGCTGTATAGACCAGGCTAGCCTTGAACTCACAGAGATCCACCTGCCTCTGCCTCCCGAGTGCTGGGATTAAAGGTGTGTACCACCACGCCCACCCGGCTACTCTTATTTTTGTAGATGGGAAAATAGGCTCAGAAAGATGACCAACTTGCACAAGCTGCATGGCTGAAGAGACAAGAGAGTCAAAAACTATACTGCCTTGTCAGCTACACAGGAAGCTTTGCAGGACAAAAGCCCCTTTATACGAATGGTGGGGATCAGAAGAGGCAGCGTAGAGGAGAGCCTTCCTCTCCTTGGGCCTCTCTGCCCGGCCCCTCTCTTTTCTTTCAGGGACCCTAACCTCCAAGAGAAATACCGTGTGGGGCTGAACCGAATTGCTGCCCAGGAGGTGCCTATTGAGATCAAGCTGGTTAACCCACCCACCCTGAACCAGCTGCAGACAATGGAGCCGAAGCAGATGTTCTGGGTGCGGGCCCGTGGCTATATTGGTAAGAGAACTCGTGGACTGGAAGAGAACACTCCAGGAGTCTCGGCCTGCCACTCATCTGCTGTGGCTTGAGATGCTACTCTCCCTCTTTGGCCCATTTCCTTGTCCGTTACATGGACTTTGGCTCACTTCTCACCAGGGCCTCCCTATTTTGCATGGGGAGAAAGAAGAGGTGACTCATCCCAGTGTTGGACCTTTCTGGCGGGAATGCAAGGTGCCTTGCTGAGGTTCTTATCTAGGTCTGCTGCTAACCATAAGACATCTTTGTGCAAATTGGAAGATGCCCCTTCCAGTACCAGGGAGAGGTTCGGGTGAGCGGCTTGGGAGGACGGGGTTTTGTTCACTCACTGCCCTTCCTCCCCATGGCTTTTGTTCTCACACAGACAGCCCTGTCTTGGACCAAATACTTGTGCAAGGACTAGTTTGTATACGGCAGCCCTTTTCTCCCCCATCTCCCTGCAGGTCCTGAGCTGGAAAGCCCAGGAGCCCAGGGCTGATGGGGTCGGGACCTGTTACAGGAGAGGGTGACATCAAGATGCACTGCTGTGTAGCTGCCTACATCTCAGACTACGCCTTCCTTGGCACTGCATTGCTGCCCCACCAGTGCAAATACAAAGTGAACTTCATGGTCTCACTGGACCACTCCATGTGGTTCCACGCCCCGTTCCGAGCTGACCACTGGATGCTATATGAGTGCGAGAGCCCTTGGGCTGGTAAGTGTAGTCCCTCTGAGACACTGAACTGGGATGGCAGGGAACTTGCTTTTTCGGGTGATGCTGTCCATTCCCACTTTCTGGAGCTACTCCATAGGGCACTTCCTTTGCTGCTCCTCCAGGTATTGGTGTCTTCAAAATGATATAGGGCATCTGCTTAGCTCATACTTTTTTTTTTTTTTTTTTAAAAACATCATTAAAAAAAAACAAACTTTTTAAGGGGCTGAGGAAATGGCTTAGTGGTTAAGAGCATGCAGAGGACCTGGGTTCTTTTCCCACCATCCACATGGTGGGTAACAACCATCTATAACTCCAGTTCTAGGGGATTTGACTCCCTCTTCTGACCTCCACAGGCATTGTATGACACAGGTGCACCTACCTACATGTAGGCAATATAATCATACACAAAATAATTTAAAAAAAACCTTTTTAAGTTTTATTTTACATGAGTGTTTTGCTTGCATGTATGTAAGTATACCACATGTGTGCAATGCCCTCAGAGGCCAGAAGAGGGAGTCAGATTCTCCTGGAACTGGAGCTATGGATAGTTGTGAGCTGCCCCGTGGGTGGTGGCAACAAATCCCAGGTCCTGTGCAACAGCAACCACTCCTTTTAACCACTGTGCCAGCTGTCTGGCCCCAGCTCATACTTTCTTAACATGCCAGGAATGGTTCTATTTATCTCAGAGGCCCAGGTCCCATGTTTAAACCACTAGATTCTCTAAACAAACTTGGGTATTTTCTCCTTCCTCAGTGTGTTAAAGACAAGTCTCATGTAACTCATGCCTTAAATTTGATATGGAGTCTGGCCTTGACCTTGTCCTCCTGCCTCTGTCTCCCAGGTGCTTAGAGCCCCCATGCCTTGCTTGTCAGTTTCTTCATCTAAATAAGTAGGGTTATATTAGACAGCTGCATCTAAACCTAGTAACCCATTAGACTGTCAGTTGGAGCTTTTTCTAGGTTGCATTCAGCCCCAGTGGGTCCTAGATGGAGTTTAGGAAGAAAAAAATTTGTTTGAGACAGGGTCTCATGCATCCTAGGTTGCCCTCAAACTTTCTATGTAACCAAGGACGAGCTTAATCAGAGTACCTCCTCTTGAGTCCTGGGATTACAGGCGTGTGGCACCATACCTCGTTTATGTGGTGCTGGGGGCCAAACCAGGGCCTCTTATATGTTAGACAAGCATTGTAGCAACTGAGCTACAGTTAACTGCTTTTAAGAAGCTTCGTAAGTGGGGCTAGAGAGATGGCTCAACTGTTAAGAGCATCATTTGCAGGCTGGGCCTGGTAACACATGCCCTTAATCTCAGTATTCTGGAGGCAGAGACAGGAGAATCTCTGTGAGTTCAAGGCCACCTTGGTTTACATAGTGAGTTCCAGGTCAGCTTGGGCTACACAGAGACCCTGTTTCAAAAAAAAGAGGAACATTGTTTGCTCTTGCAGAGGACACAAATTTGATTCCTAGCACCTACATGGCCACTAACAACAGTCTGTAATTCTAGTTCCAGGGGAATCTTACACTTTCTTCTGACTCCCTGGGCATCACACGAAATGGGTGCACTTATACATGTAGGCAATGCACTCATACACATAGAATGAAAAGAATTTTTTTTTTTTTTTTTTTTAGTCTTTTCGAGACAGGGTCTCCTTGTAGCCCCAGCTGTCCTGGAACTTGCTCTGTAGACCAGGCTGGCCTTGAACTCACAAAGATCCACCTGCCTCTGCCTCCCAAGTGCTAGGATAAGAATATTTTTTTAAAAAGCTCCTTAAGTGATTCTGCTAATATGATTGGGGATAGGGCACTTAGTGGTCACTAAGGGTGTCACTACTGGATGTTCCTCCTCGTAGGGGACAGAGAGAAACCCAGGTTTGTCTATGTTTAGCTTTAGAACCCTGCCTTCTTTTACAAGGACGTACACATCAAAGAACAGTGTTGCTTTATAAAACAGGGACAAAATTTAAGCAACTTTTTATAGTTGGGAAAGAGGCACTCAAGTACCAGTAGCATCACAGTACAAGATTCACAATCGAAGTTAGGACACCTGGATTGGGTTTAGCCTGATCCTCCGGGCCAAGTTCCTGAGCCTCTTTGTACTTTAGTGTCATTGTCTAGAAAACAGGACAACAAATGCAGCCTGTGAGATCTGCTGTCTGTAAGGAAAACCAGTAGTTCTCTTCATGAACTGCAAACTCAGGCCCGAGCCAGCAAGGAGAAAGCCTTTCTGGAAAGGGAAGGGAGGCTGGCCACACCTTATAGGCTCAGATCCTCTCTGGGCTACTCCTCCCCTTGGTGTTGGTTTTCATGAGTTACCAGCTGGGAGGACTCGGCTTAGTTTATCATCAAAGGAGTGGCTGAGGTTGCTAGCACAAGTAGCCACAGGTGCTGCAGTCAGCCTGTTCTCAGCTCCTGTCTCCATGGGATCTTTCTGAGGAAGTGAGCAGATAATGTGAAAGTGCTTTTAAACTGTCAAGTGGGTTCCCGTGGGGGTAGTCCTTAGTGACTGTCACAGGCTCACAAAGAGGTACTTGGCCCTTGGGAGCACTTGGGATGTTCCAGTGTGCCTTTGTGTGGAGTGGCCCTGTGCTGGGCCAAACCCCACTGCAGAAAGCACATTTGGCTATCCTGAAGCAGAGGCCCTTCTCACGCTTCTCCTTACCCACAGGTGGTTCTCGAGGGCTGGTACATGGACGGTTATGGCGTCGAGATGGGGTCCTTGCTGTGACCTGTGCC
The DNA here is from genome assembly GCA_009823505.1 of Rhizomys pruinosus. Lineage (NCBI taxonomy): Eukaryota > Metazoa > Chordata > Mammalia > Rodentia > Spalacidae > Rhizomys > Rhizomys pruinosus. The sequence goes on along the minus strand of VZQC01006012.1, from coordinate 17,376 downwards.
CAGGAGGGCGTGATCCGATCAAAGCCCCGGGTCCTAGAGAGTAAGCTATAGTGAAGATTCCAGCTTGGCCTGGGGCTTCAAGGACCCCCCCCCCCTTTTCTGCCAACATTCCTGATGCAGGAGTCATAGAAGAGCTGGGCTTATTCTCAGATCCAATAAAGAGATTGCTGCATTAGAGTGGCTGGTCTTTCATTGCCCTGGACAGAGCTACAGCCTGTCCTCTGAACTCCAAGATGCCAGCAGGAGACCCCAGGAGCTACGCCCTTTAGCTACACTGTTTCATTGGCCTGCAGTGCAGGCCCATGGAAAAGGGAGCATTGATGTGACCCTTCTGGCTGTGGTAAGCCGGAGAAACTGTGTCAAGACTTCCTTCTTGTTTCATCCTAGGGTAACCCCAACCAAAGCCTGTCCGAGGCCAGCCCAGCAAAAGAAAGTACCCTCAGTTTGCTGCAAATTCTTTCTGGAACTACATCTAGGGGCTCCCAGCACCCCATGTAGCCTTCTGCTGCTTGGCATGTCCTTATTAGTGTCCCCATCTCCTGAACCTGGGGCAGCCCCTCTTTCAGCCATGCTTTAAGACAGGAGTTAGTCCAGCACCTCTTTGATGAGCAGTTCCTTGAGGCTGGGAGGTGGGCTGGGGGTGAGGCCTGCCTCCTGTAGGGCCTGGAGCTGGGCCTCTGAATGACGTTTGTCCAGTCCCAGGCGCCAGGAGAGCCGGACATGGGCCTCTAGAAAGGGTGCCAGGAAAGGATGGGGTCTCTTGTCTCCCAGCAGCTGCAGAGCCTTTTCACAACATGCCCGGGCCTCCCCAGGATCCTCCAGCTCCTGGTAGCACACAGTCAGCCCGGCCAGAGTCAACAGTGGACGGTCTGGGCCAGAAGGGGTGCCCAGTTGGGTCTGCAGCTGCCAGGCATTGGCCCAGAGCGCCAGGGCCTCACGATAAAGACCCGTACAGGTGAGGCTCTGTGCCCGCCGCAGCTCGGGCAGCACGAAGAAGTCCTGAAGGTCTGGTGCGTGGCGTAGCTCGGGTACTGCCTGCAAGTGGCCCAAAAACTGTTCAAAGGCCCGGCTACGGCGGGCAATGGTTTCTGCAGTAAAGTTCCGACGCAGGCGCTTACGGGGAAAGGAAATGGCAGTCATGGGGCCACGGAATTGTCGCTGTAGGTTTCGGTGCAACCGTTCAAAGTCTGAGTAGCGGCGAGAGATCTGGGCTGGCTGACGGTCTGGTGGTCCTGGGCCCGTCACGGCGAGGGTGTAGAGCTGTGGGAGGGGTGGCTGTCAGGGCCGATGTAAATGGTCTGTGGACCCCTTGCTTCTCACTCCCCACTCTGCACCCCACCTTTTCCCCCCTGGGCAGTAGTGGGAGCTGTAGGGCAGTGGCTAGGGACCCACTCCCGTCTTACCTGAGGCGCCTCTGAAATGGCCCAGGCCCAGGGCAGCACAGGGAAAGAAAGAGAGATGAGCTTCAGTGCCCGGGGCTATCATCCCTTTGCAGCTTCCGGGAAGTTCTCCCTTCCCCTAGAACAGTTCTTGTGAAGGTCTTTGGGAAACCCAGGACTCAGCTGAAACCCAGACCAATCTTGGGCCTGTGAGGGGCCTCCCTGAACACACAGATACCCCCACATTACTGGCCAGAGTATCTCAAACCAGACCACAAGACAGGTCTTCAGGCAGCACCAGCAGTAACAATTTTGAATTTGCTGGCTGGATCAGGAGTCCCTCTGGGACCCCAGCTCAGCTTCCTTTCCTCAGTTAGGTCAGGCAAAGCAGTGACCCTCAGATCTGCCTCAGCTCTGAAGAGCAAGTTGTTGGGTAAGATCATTATTTATTCAAGTATGGGATGTACAAGTGTAGGTACCTGAGGTTCTTAGGTGATGCACACTGGAGTCTAGTGATTATAAATGGGGTGATTCCTGTTTATTTTTCTTTTCTTTTATTGAGATGGTCTCATTATGTACCCAGACTGGCCTTGAACTGACTATCCTCCTGCCTTAGTTTCCTGAATGCTAGGATTATGGGCATATGTCCCCATGTCTGGTCCCTTTGATTATTTTTAATGTTTTTTTTTTTATTTTGGGCCTATTATTATTAGAGAGAGAGAGAGAGAGAGAGAGAGTGTGTGTGTGTGTGTGTGTGTGTGTGTGTGTTATGGAGGTCAGAGGATAACTCTGTGGAATTGGTTCTCTACCTCCGCCAGGGGTTTCAGGCATTGAAATCAGGTTATCAGGCTTGTGTGGCGAGTGCTTTTACCTGCTGACCTGATGAGCTATCTTGCCAACCCAAGGTTTTTTTTGTTTTTGGAGACAGAGTCTCATATAGCCCATGTTGACCTCAAACTTGCTATGGAGCTGAGTGTTAGGATCACAGGTATACACCACCACACCTGGCTTTTGCAGTGCTAGGGACCAAAGCTGGAGTGTTGTGCATGCTAGCCAGGCACTCTGTCAGTTGAGCTGCATCTCTAGTTCTCTAGGATACAGTGTGTCCAGGGTCTCACTCTGTAGCTCAGGCTGGCCTTGATCTCCTGGGAGTTCTCTTGCCTCAGCCCCCTGATCCTGAGATTATAGGCATGAGCCCCCACAGACCATTTTCCTTTCTCAACCTTCTAAATAGCTGGGACTGCAGTGACACACTACCATGCTTGTGTCTTATATTCTTTTTACTACAAATTGCACCTCTAACACATATTTGTGAAAAAGAGCCAGAAACTGAATCTCAGTTAATCTCAGTTCAGAACCTTTCTTCAGTGAACAACATCTAGGCAGAATTTAACTGTTTTATTAATGTTCACCTTTTGGGGTGATTGTGTTTTGAGACAGGATCTCACTGTGTAGCCTTGGAACTTACTATGTAGACTAGGTTGACCTTCACAGAGATCTGCCTGCCTCTGCCTCCTGAGTGCTGGGATTAAAGGCCTACACCATGCCACACCTGGCCTAATTGTCACTCTGTGTGTGTGTGTGTGTGTGTGTGTGTGTGTGTGCTAGAAGATGGGAACCAGGAACTTGTAGGCATGTAATAACATCTCCAGCCCCTTTTATATGTGTGTGTGGTACTTTTCTGAGGTACTTTTCTGCGGTACTGGGAATTGAACATAGGGCTTTGCCATGCTAAGTAAGCACTCTACTACTGAACCCTTTCTCCTGCTCCTTTTGGAGACAGGGGTCTCATGTAGGCCAGGCTGCCTCAGACTCACTATGTAGCTGACGATGAACTCCTGATCCTCCTGTCTGCACTTCCTCAGTGCTGGCATTGTAGGTGTGTCACTATGCCTGGCTTTGTATTTTTTGTTTTGAGACAAGGTCTCACTAAGCTGTCTGTGATGGACTTAAACTCAACTACGTAGCCTAAGCGCCCTGGGACCTAAGATTCTCCAGCCTCAGACTCCCAAGGAACTGAGATCCAGCCTGCCGGCGCTGGCCCAGCAGCTCCATGAGATTCCAGCCTGCTGCGCTGGCCCAGCAGCTCCATGAGATTCCAGCCTGCTGCGCTGGCCCAGCAGCTCCATGCTTATGGTTAATTTCTCTTTATAGCAAGTAGTACTAGCAGTGCTACAGAGCTGGAGTTTAAAATTATTTTAGAAAGAGAGAGGATTCCTTTAAAGAAAAATGTTAAGAAAGCTGGACCAAGGCAGCAGGACTGAATGTACAAGGCTTGCCTGGTATGCATGGATACATAGTGAGTTCAAGGACAGCCTGGGAGCTTAGTAAGACTGTCTCAAAATAGGGGCTCAGCGGTTAAGAGTGCCCCCGTAAGAGTGCCAACTGCTCTTGCAGAGGACCCAGGTTCAATTCCCAGCACCCACATGGCGTCTAAGAACCATCTTTAACTCCAGTTCCAGGGGAATCTGATGCCCTCTTCTGACCTCCGAGGCATTGCACGACATGGGTGCACAGACCTGCATGCAGACAGTACATTCATACACATACAAAAATAAAAAATAAGAATAAATTAAAAAAAAAAAAAGACTGTCTCAAAATTAAAAAGAAGATAGAGCCAGGTGTGGTGGCACACAACTTTAATCCCACCACTTGGGAGGCAGAGGCAGGTGGATCTCTTGTGAGTTCAAGGCCAGCCTGGTCTACATAGTGAACTCCAGGCCATCTGAGGCTACAGGGAGACCCGGTCTCAAAAAAGACCAAAAAAAAAAACCTATTTACTCTCCTTCAATTCTGTATTGTCAAAATAGACTGACCAAATCTATCTATCTTCTCTCTCTCTCTCTCTCTCTCTCTCTCTCTCTCTCTCCTCTCCCCTCTCCCCTGTTAGCCTCCTGCCTTTACTCGCGAAGTGCTTGAGAGTCATGTAGTATACAGAGCCTTATATTATATACTATCATGCCCTATTCTTTTCTTTTTTTTTTTTTTTTTTATTTTTTTTTTTGAGACAGGGTCTCCCTTTAGTCCCAGCTTGGCCTGGAGCTCACCTCTGTAGAGCGAACAGGCTGACCTTGAACTCACAGAGATGCTGCTGCCTCTGCCTCCCAAGGCTGGGAATCAAAAGGCCATGTCCACCATGCCGCGGCTTCCTTTTCTTATTTTTTTTTTTTTTTTTTGTCTTTTCAAGACAGGGTCTCCCTATAGCCCCAGCTGTCCTGGAATTCCCTCTGTAGACCAGGCTGGCCTTGAACTCACAAAGATCCGCCTCCCTCTGCCTTCCAAGTGCTAGGATTAAAGGCGTGCGCCACCACGCCTGGCCTTTTCTCTTATTTTCAACAGTTATTAACATCCCAGAAAAAGTTTTCTGCAGGGCACACTTTAGGAGAACTGGTCTTTAGTAACCCTTTATCTATTTAGCTTTGATTTATTTTTAGTCTTTTAACATTTTATTAATTTGAGAATTTCGTACATACATCTTAATTATAGTCACCCTAACACCTCCTCTAGCTTTTATTTTTAATTTTTTGGCAAAGACTACTTTATATCCATTATTTCACCTGATGCTTAAAATGGCCCACCACAATAGGTAACAGTTCTTGGGGCTTAGGGAGTAATTCAATGGCAGAATGCTTGCCTAGCTTGAATGAAGCCATGGATTCCATCCCCAGCATCCCAAAGCATATGCCCCCAAAGCATAATGTGATTGTAGTTCTATTAACTAAGCACTAAACACTTACCCTAAGCTTCGTGCTGTACCAAGAACTTTTCCATTTATAGTTTCTCTTAAATATCAACAACAGCACTGCAAGGAAGGTGTCTTATTTCTGTCAGCTGAGGAAGGAGGCTCAAAATGGGAGTGAGGACACAAAGCTCTGATTCTAAAACCTATGCTCCTGACCTCATGGAGACACAGGGGTGCCCACGGACTTGATTTTCCAGGCGTAGGACAGGACCTAAGATGGCCATCTTCCCCTTCCTTATCATGCCTTTCTATCTAGGCACCTCCTTCCTACTTCTGAGTTGCTCTGTGGTGTCTGTTTCCAACAAGGAGTAAGCATGACTCCTTACTCTAGAGCTCTGAGACATTTGTCACTTTAGACTGGAGCATCAGGGACTGATAATATATAGCTCAATCATACATCATTTATTTAGTATGCATAAAGATTTGATCCTTAACACAATAAATAAAACCTTGCTGGTTGTGGTGGTGCACACCTTTAATCCTAGCACTCGGGAGGCAGAGGCAGGCGGATCTTTGTGAGTTCAAGGCCAGCCTGATCTACAGAGTGAGTTCCAGGACAGCTGGGGCTACAGGGAGACCCCCAAAAACCTTGATCACTCATCTGTCCCTGCTCAAAGTGGAGCAATTACCCCATGGGTGTGGCTTTTGTTCCAAGGGTGGAGAGGCCCGAATGTGGGACAGGGCTCCAGGCCCTGGTCTTGCTGAGTCAGGAGGAGGTGTACAGAGGAGGGGAATGGCAAACAGGGAGCTGCCACTGCCTGGACCAGTCGGCTCAGATGGATTTTAGGCTTGGGAGGGAGCAGGACTTGGCAGATAACATTTTTTTCTAACATGTCTTCCCCTTTACAGCAAGGAAAATGGACCCTAGACCCTTCTCCATATTACTCTCTAATTCCTTAGCCTTTATGGTACTAGAGGCAGGGATGCTGGAGAATTAACTTACCTGGGTTATAAAGAGGCCACAGTATGCCCTAGATACCTGACATTTCCAATCTGAAGTTAAATAAAAATACAGGCTGAGGCCGGGCGTGGTGGCTCACACCTTTAATCCTAGCACTTGGGAGGCAGAGGCAGTCGGATCTTTGTGAGTTCAAGGCCAGCCTGGTCTACAGAGGGAGTTCCAGGACAGCTGGGGCTACAGGGAGACCCTGTCTCGAAAAGACAAAAAAGAAATAAAAAGAAATAAAAAATAAAAATACAGGCTGAGTATCCCTTAAAAATGCTTAGGACCAGAATTATTTCAAATTGCATATATACAATGAGATATATTGTACAGATGGGACCCAAGTCTAAATTCAAGATAAATAAATGAATTGGTTTTTCAAGACAGGATCTTATGTATTTCAGGCTAACCTTGAACTTATATGTAGCTGAGGCTGTCCTGGAACTTGTGATTCTTCTGTCTCCTCCTGTACTGAGATTACAGGTGTATGACACCACACACAGTTTATGTGGGGCTGAGGACTGAACCCAGGGCTTTGTGTGTGCTGGGCAAACGCTCTACCCAACTGACCATTACATCCCAGCCCCTAAAACTCATTTATATTTCCTATGTATTGTATATATTTAGCCTGAAGGTGGGTGAGGTTTTTTTTTTGTCTTGTTTTTATTTAATATTTATTTATTTAATTTTGGTCTTTTTGAGACAGGGTCTCTCTGTAGCTCCAGTGGACCTGGAACTCACTATGTAGACCAGGCTGGCCTTGAACTCAGAGAGATCTGCCTGCCTCTGCCTCCTGAGTGCTGTGATTAAAGGTATATGCCACCACCCCAGCAATTTTTTATTTTTATGTGTATGAGTGTGATTGCCTGCATGTGTGTAAATGCACTCATGTCATGCAAAGCCCACAGAGGTCAGAAGAGGGTGTCAGGGAGTTAGGGATGGTTGTTAGCCACTACGTGGGTGCTGCAAATTGAACCTGGGTCCTCTGCAAGAACAGTTAATGCTCTTAACCATTGAGCCATCTTTCCAACTCCCTATCTTGTTTTTTAATTTAGATTTTGTGTGTCTGAGTGCTTTGACTGCATGTACACTAAGTGTACTCATGTCACACAAGGCCTGCAGAGGCCAGAAGAGAGCATCAGATCTCCCTGAAACTCCAGTTAGGAACCGCAACTATAGCTGCTGCTGCTGGGAGTGCTGGGAACCAAACCCTGGTCCTCTGCAGAGGGGAGTGAGAGCATTCAAACCTGGAGTCCTTGAGCATGCTAGGCAAGTGCTCTACCTAAACTATATTCCTTGGTTTTATATTGTATTTTATTTGTTTGTTTATTTAGACAGTCTTAACCGTATAACCTTGGCTTACCTGGTATTCAATATGTAGCCCCATGTTGGCCTTGAACTTGTGACAGTCTTCCTGCTTCAGCCTCTCAAGTACATTTGTTTGTTTGTTTGTTTCTTTATTCATTTTGAGACAAGAGTCTCACTACATAGCCCTGGCTGGCATGGAACTCTCTATGCGCCTACATTTTGAGCACACGTCACATGAAGTTAAGTGTGGAATTTTCCACTTGTGGCATCATTTTGGCTTTCAAATGCTTTGGATTTTTAAGCATTTCAGATTGTGGACTTTCAGATTAGGGATACTGAAACTATACAGCCACCATCTTATTATTTCCGGGTACCAGGCATAAGGTTCTTTGTGCATGGTTTCACGTGTTTCCAGATCTAATCCTGTGCTTGTTCTGCTACTCAGACCAGGAAACTAGGGGTCAGCAAGGTTACAGAACCCACCCAAGGAGAATCTGGTAAATAAGCCAGACGTGAAGCAGGGGCTGATCTGGATGCATAGCTCATTTCCTTAACCACTAACCCAGGCAACTGGGACTCAAGCCTGTGCCTTGCTAGTTTGCAAAATCCATGGTGTGTGGAACAAGCACACATACCAGATCTCTTGACCTCAAAACCAGGATAGGGAAGCAGCTCCTTAATCGCCACTTTTTCAGTTTCAGAGGTCATTTGCCTGAGCACTAGCTCAAATTACACCCGTTTTGGCCTCATTTTCCCCACTGTGTGAAGACTGGCTTCCCAAGGGTTCCTGGGACCTCACTCACCACGTACTTGGAGGGAGGGTCCTTGACAACATTGGCGCTTGTCACCTCAAAGAGAAGCCGCTGTGGGACTAGGGTGTTCCGGGACTTCTTCCAGAAATCCTGCAGCTGCCGGGCCAGGAGCTGACTGCCCCGTTGTCCATCAGGTGGGCTCCGTTCTGCACAAGTACATGGATCAGTCATATCAAGGGGCTAGCGCCAAGGCCTACATAAACTACATGCTATGACCTCATTTATCCTAGCGACAAGGGCTTAATTCCTATTTTACAGAACCAGAACACAGAGCTGGAAAGGCACCTATGTCAAACACGGTTCCTGGCTTATAGAAGGCACTAAATATTCCACCCCAAAGCACCTAGCACAGCATTGCATCTATCAAACCCCCTAAGATAGAGTGATTCCCATTTGGGGTGCTGTGATCAAGGTTACACAGCCAAACGGTGTCTGGAGGTGCTTAAAGAACTGTCAAGAGTTTAAGCCAGATCAGCTCAGGGCACCCGGGATGCTCTCGGGAACGCAGCCAGGGTGGAGGCCCAACCGAGCTCCAGGGTTCCCGTCTCTGTCCTCCCGCACTCGCCTGCATCTTCTCCCGAAGTCCCGTCTCCAGAGGCCAGCGAGTCGGGACCAGCCTCGTCGTCCTCGTCGTCCCCTTCGTCCTCCTCGTCCTCGGCGCTGGTGAAGCTGAGGGTGCCGCTGAGACGAGAGGACAGGCCCTCGGCGTCGTCGTCCTCCAGTTCCGAGCTCTCAGGGAACTGCTCGGCCTCGGGGCCCGCGGCCGCTTCCCCGGGGCCATCGCTGGCCAGGGCATGCCGCAGCCGGTGCAGAAGCCGCGAGGCCATGGCACCCTGAGGGGAGCGCGCAGCTTTGGGGCCCGGCCGAGCCGAGGGGACCCCGCCCGCCAGCGCACAGGGGCGGGGCCGGGGCGAGGCTAGGAGGGCGGGGCTCGGTTGAGGCCCCGCCCCGAGGTGCCCTAGCTCGGGACCGGAGCGCTCTGGTTCTCGCGGGTGGCGGTCCGCCTGCGCCCGCCCAGGCCCCGTTCCTCCCGCGAGGCGCTCCTGTGCTGCCGCGCGCGCCTCCGCCTCCAGCGTCCGGGCTGCGCGCTGCTCCCCAGGACCCCGTGCAGCCGACCGCGGTTCACCGAGGCCTCGGCCCAGGCTGCTTCCTGCAGCCGCCCCGCCCCCGGCCCCGCCTGCTTCCCGGAGCCGACCCGAATCCCAGGCCCAGCTGCGGGAAGCGACTCCCCAATCCTGGGGCGTTTTGGCGAGCCCCGCCTGCGGCCGTGTTGTCCTAGATCTGGCCGGCTGCGCACCCTCCGGAACTCGTCCCACCCTTCCCGGAGTCCCGGGGCAGCTCCAGTCTGTGCCCCTAATTTCCATCTGCGCTCTCTAACTTTACAATGTAATTACGAGGCTTTGGGGAACTCTGTTGTCTGCTGAGAAAATTAAAGTCAAGAAAAGACTGGAATGGGGCCTTGCCCAGTCTAGGTTTTCTCATATAGGGTGGGAGAGATAGCTCGCCGGTTAAGAGCGCTGACTGCTGTTGTAGAGAACCCAGGTTCTACTCCCAGGATGCACATGGTGGCTAACAATCATCTGTAACTCCAGTTCCAGGGGATCCTCTGCCTTCTGACCTCCATGGGCATTGCACGACCCGGGTGCACTTACACACGTGCAGGCAATACACTCATACTCATAAAAAAAAAAAACAAAAGTAAACAAAACCAAGAAGAATAATACTAATTTTTCAGCCCCTGTAAGAAGCCTAGTCCAGCATCTGTTATAAAACGGGCAGAAGGGGGCTGGAGAGATAGCCTAGCGGTTAAGAGCACCGACTGCTCTTGCAGAGGACCCGGGTTCGATCCCCAGCACCCACATGGCGGCTAAGAACCGTCTGTAACTCCAATTCCAGGAGAACTCCAGTTCCAGGGGAATCCGAGACCCTCTTCTGACCTCCGTGGCATTGCACGATACAGGTGCACAGACCTACATGCAGACAATACATTCATACACATACAAAAATAAATAAAAACGAAAAAAAAACGGGCAGAAGGAATTGTCAGTTATGCAATAATTATTGTTTCTACATCTTTCGCAGTCTCATTTGAGCTTCGCATATGCAAAGAAGGCAAACCAGGGAAACTGAGGCCCAAGAGGCTGAAGTACTTGTCCAAGATTGCAAAACTTGCCAGAGATTTCTAGTTTGGGGACCTTGGAGCCGATTTCTTTTCTCGGGGGGTGGGGTCAGCATATCTCTGCGGCTCTCTGAAGGGTTGCCATTTGTCTTTTACTGCAGGCAGGGTAGCAGTGGGCCAGGAAAATCTATCGCTGCTTTCTCCTGGAAGGCCCATCAGTCCCTAGCAGGGCAGATTTTGCCAATGGACATTAAAATGGGATTCCTCTTTTTTTTTTATTATTATTATTTATTTCTGTATGTGTATGAATGTACTGTCTGCATGCAAGTCTGTGCACCCGTGTCGTGCAATGCCGCGGAGGTCAGAAGAGGGTCTTGGATTCCCCTGGAGCTGGAGTTCTCCTGGAACTGGAGTTTCAGACGGTTCTCGGCCGCCATGTGGGTGCTGGGGATGGAACCTGGGTCCTCTGCAAGAGCGTCGGTGCTCCCAACCCCTAGGCCATCTCTCCAGCCCCGGGATTCCTCTTAAAGTAGCTCCTATCTTCTTGCAGGGGCACAGGAGAAGGTTGTGTGTGGGGGGTTGGAAATAATTTTGAATGGAAAACACCCTCCCTGGTCTTCCTCGAGCAGAAGTTTTCAAAATCCACTGAGTTGTGTGCCTTTCTAGACTCTTCACTTATCTCCTGGAAACATTCCTGGACAGTAATGAAGAAACAGCCAAATTGCCTTAGATCCCCCATCTGGGAAGTGGAGGAGCTGGGATTTAAGCTTATTTATAATTTCAAGCTTTAATGATTCTGCATTTGTCTTACAGGCAGGGGGTAGGGGCAAACAAACAAACAAACAAACAAACAAAAAACAAGACAGTTCATTCATTCAACCATTGACTGAGTATTGTCCTTAGGTATAGGCCACAGAAGTCTGGATGCAATGTTGATGTCATCCAGGCATGATGGTACACATCTGTAATCCCAGCACTTGGGAGGCTGAGCAGGAGCAGGAGGATCATGAATTCAAGGCCTGACTCAAAAATACAAAACTAAACAAACAGGAAGAAAGAAAGCAAAAGACCTTACTATCTATAGTGACCTTCCTTGTCCCTTAAGAACAATAGCACTCTGCTCACTAATAGTTACCAGGCTCCTGTCACTTGGCTCACTGAGAGTTAACAAAGTTCTTTGAACTTTGTTGATGGACAGAGGCTTGAGGAGGGAGAAATCTGCTCCCCAAAAACCTGGGAAGCAGATAAGTTAGGCAGCTGTCCCTGGGATGCCAGGGCAGGTGTTATCTGCCCGCCCCCCTTTATGTTTCTACATACGTGAAAGGAGATCTGTTAATGGGACAGTTGCCACTGCCTTGAAGGCAATGTGCTGCTTTCTCACTATTAGGATGGGAAAGTTCCTAATGTTCTGCACTGCTGAGCATTTATCGTATGTAAACTCTATGTGAACTTCAAACACTGAGCTTCCAAGAAAGACTCTCAGGAGGGCAGTGAAACTGCTCCTGAGCATCATAGCTGCAGGACTCCTAGTCTGCAGTACAGATCAAGGAGGGGGCTATACATGGCACCCAAACAGGGACCTGACTGAAGCACAGGGAATCTACCCCAAAATGCTGCAGAAGAATGGAGCTCTGGTAAGCACACAAGGGACCTTCTCCAGGATGCCAGGGTAATTATGGTACAAGCTAAAAGTAAAGAAGTGATTGCACATACTTGTTTCACACTGTGCTTAAAGCATTGAGAGTTAAAATGAGAAGAAATACATTTTTTGGTCTTTTCTTTTTTTAAGAGAGGGTCTCCCTGTAGCCCCAGCTGTCCTGGAATTCACTATGTAGACCAGGCAGTCCTTGAACTCACAGAGATCTGCCTGCCTCTGCCTCCCAAGTGCTGGGATTATAGGCATGCACCACAATGCCCAACTGAGAAGAAATAATTTTTATTTATTTATTTGTTTTTAAATTTTACTTATTTTTATGTGTATGAATATATTGTCTGCATGTAGGTTGGTGCACCTGTGTCATGTAATGCCTCAGAGGTCAGAAGAGGGCATTGGATTCCCCTGGAACTGGAGTTAAAGACGGTTCTCAGCTGCCATGTGGGTGCTGGGGATTGAACCCGGGTCCTCTGCAAGAGCAGTCGGCACTCTTAACCACTAGGCCATCTCTCCAGCCCCCAAGAAATAATTTTTTTTTGTCTTTTCGAGACAAGTCTCCCTGTAGCCCCAGCTGTCCTGGAACTCACTCTGTAGACCAGGCTGGCCTTGAACTCACAAAGATCCACCTGCCTTTGCCTCCTGAGTGCTAGGATTAAAGGTGTGCACCACCACACCCGGCCCAAGAAATAATTTTAAAAAATATTTTAAAATTTTTATTTATTTATGTGTATGAGTGTATTGCCTGTGTGCATGTAAGTGCACCCATATTGTGGAATGCTCGGGAAGGTTAGAGGAAAGCATGGGAACCCCTGGAACTGGAGTTACAGATGGTTGTTAGCTGCCATGTGGGTATTGGGAATCAAACCTAGGTCCTCTGCAAGAGCAGTCAGTGCTCTGAGCCATCTCTCCAGTCCTAAGAAGAAAGAATTTTTATGAGTTTCCTGAATAGATAGATTCTCTCTCTCTCTCTCTCTCTCTCTCTCTCTCTCTCTCTCTCTCTCTCTTGGTTTCTTATTTTTTTTTTCTAGGTTTTGCATTCTGCCAAACATGTTTTTTGTCTTTTTCTCAGCCTCTCTCAAATTTCTCAATGCAGAAGTTTACTGTTTCAGTCAGTTCTTTGATGCAGTCTTTTCTGTTGTTGTTATTCCTTCCAATATGCATCACTCCAAAATATATGCACATATGCATGCCACATATATCATAGGTTTTAGCATCTTCAGCTTATGATTTTTTTTCTTTATTAGGCTGAAAGATGTCATGTTTGAAGGCTCCTCCTTGGCAAGCCCAAACAACCCTCTTGCCTTTGTGCTCCACTCTGGGGGTTTTCCCTTCCCATGGCCACCAAATGAGGTCCAGTAAGCACCATGTTCTCTCTTGATCTTCCTGTACTTGTCTCTGTGATATAGCCTGGGTAGTCCAACAATGGCAATCTATAGTTTGAAGAGGCTGAAACCCATAGCTCAGTCCATAAGCTGGATGTCCCAGTAGTCCCCATCTGGCACTGAAGATTTGGAGCATTTTTGGAGAGACATGAGTCTTCAGTTCATATTGGAAGGTTGAAAAGCTGTATCTCATGTCTTTGAAGGATGGCAAAAGCAGTGGCAGCCACAGCATAGCTGCACTTGCCAGTAAGACAGGCAAAACAACTGTTCTCTCTCTCTCTCTCTCTCTCTCTGGCTTTTTATTAAGATCTCAAGTTTTATACCTGAAGTACAATTTCTCAGGCCTTACTAAGTATTTATTTCTGGTTATAAGTTCCTTTTGGATATTTAAGGCCACACAGTTAGCCCAGATTAACCAAGGTTTGCTTTCTTAATTTTTATTTGACAAATTAATAAACATAGGCAATGAACATAAGAAGTGTCCATATAAACCCAATTAGCAAACATCTGAGTCCAGTTCTTGTACAACCCAGGCTCCCCAAGTCCAGTTGAAAAGGTTTGCTTTCATAAACATGCTGATCAAAATAAAAGTCCAGTCCATTTTGCTGTCCAATTCACCCCCTCCTTGGCCCTTACAATCCTACCTGCCACCCTCTTCTTCGAGAGTCCCTGGGCTTTGGAGGGGAGGGGAAGAGAAAGTGTCAGAAAAATAAAAGAAAAAAGAAGAGAGAATGTCAGATAGAAGATCCATTTTTTTCCTCTGAGGTGACATATGAAACTCTGTTTGCAACCTACTAGTGGCTCCTTTAGAAGTCTCCTTTTAATTCTGGTACTAAAACACAAAAAGTAACAAATGTTAACCATTATAACAAGTTATGCTATGCACTCAAACACATATGCTTGGATGATATCTTGGTCGGGGTATTATAGCTCTTTGACAAAGGGGTGCCAAAAGCTTTCTAATGTGGCTTATAAAGTATCCTGACACTAGGGGGCTCTATGGCTCTAGTATCAGCTGTTTGTCCTATTCCCGGCTATGGCTCTAGTATCAGCTGTTTGTCCTATTCCCCCCTCCCCCCAGGGAGCAGGCCATAGATCGAACTGGGATTTTTTTTATATCCCCCCCCGGGGGGTATACATGTACCAGGCTGCCACTATTGTACTACATCTTCTTTGGCATGTAAAAGAGCAGCATGTGAGGTCTGTAGTAAAAGTTCAGAGACTATTTCTTTCCAGCCATTTGCATAGTGGTCTGTGATACCATGAAGGGCAGCTGTTGATTTGTAGTGCAGGATCTCAGCATTTTTTTTCTCACACTCATATCATGACATAATACATATTTTCACTGCCTGCCTCTTTAAGGCATGCTATATACACAACAATGGAAAGATATGATGAAGCATTTAAACAAGCACACAGATGGGCCAAAATGATCCCTTTAAATGTTTGGTCTCAGGCTGGGCGTGGTGGCACGCCTTTAATCCTAGCACTTGGGAGGCAGAGGCAGGCAGATCTTTGTGAGTTCAAGGCCAGCCTGGTCTACAGAGTGAGTTCCAGGACAGCTGGGGCTACAGGAAGACCCTGTCTCAGAAAAAAAAAAAAAAAAAAAAGACCAAAAAAAGAGAAATAAATGTTTGGTCTCTATGAAATTTTATAACTTTGGTTGCTCAACCTTTACAGATGCCCACTCCTTAAAAGGCAGGCAATCAAAAGATTTTATAGGAAGAGGAATCTCCTTCTAAATTCAGTTTTCTAGTTATGAGACATTAGGATTTGGTTTTGTTTGAATGCATGGCTGGCTGAATTGGTGTGTGAGCAACTGAATACTTCCTTTGAGTCTAAAATAACATACTAAAGGTCTAGTCCTGGCAGTGTTGTCTTGTTTACTTATCTGACTCAAGGACAGGAGAGCTGGACTCTCCTCTGTCCTTTGTCCAGAGACTCCCTAATCTGTTGCCTTCTGCAAATCTCTACCAGCAGTAGACTGAGGCATCGAGGACACAAGCTCCAGCAGGTTGGAATCAGCAAATGGCAGTGGGCACTCTCTTTAGCCCTTGCCTCAACACTCCTTACAGTAACTGCTGGTGGCCCAGATTGCTGTACTAGAATTTGCTTCTAGATAAGACTGGCAGTCTGGGGGTTAATAGCCACATACATGACTTTGGTGTTTGTTTAGTAGTGTGGACCACAGGCTAATGCACTTTTCATGGCTGATTTAGTACTCAGAAGCCTGGATGTTAGAAAAACCTTTCCCAGCCTATGACCAGAGTCTCAGACTCAGGTTGTTTGTCAGTGTTTGTAGCTGGGATGAACAAAGTCAACAAAACAGCAAAACAAAACAAAACAGCAGGATAAATCAAAGAGTCCTTTGTAGCCAGAACTACAAAATCCAGCCTTCTCCAGTCAGCCCCTCTGAGCTGGCAGAGGGGCATATGTCACCATCCTAAGGATATCTTCTGCTATTCCCCTCCTGGGAATAACATGAGAACAGTCTCTGTTCTCAAGTGGCCTCCAAAATTATAAATATATCAAAACTCAAGTAGGGTCTTGGCTTTAAGTCTAAATTCTAAAAATAAATTGGACAGCAAAGAAAAAAAAGTCTAACTTCATTGGCTTGGTCCCCAAAACAAATCCTGATGTCTGTAGGGGACAAAAGGGAGTCCAGAGAAAGACATTTAGACCCTGTGATGGTTTGAATGAGTGTCCCCCATAGGCTTTAAGTATTCAGACATTTGTCTCCAGTTGGTGGCACTGTTTTTGGAGGTCTTAGAAGGTGGGGCTGTGCTATCACTGGGGGCAGGATTAGTGAGTTTAACAAGCCTCATGGTCTCCAGTCACCCTCTCTCTGCTTCCTGTGCTCATTGCGAGATGTGACCCTCGGCTTGCTGCTCCAGATCCAGCCACCATGCCTCCCACAATGGACTCTAATTCCCTGGAACCATCAATCATAAGCTCAAATAAACTCTTCCTTTTATAAGTTCCTTGGTCATGGTGTTTTATTTGGTACCAGAGAGTGGGCTGTTCGCTGAAGAACCTGACCATGTGGATGTTTGGAAAATGTGGAAGACTTTGGAACTTTGGGCTAGAAAGGCGTTGACTACTGTAAGCAGAGCTTAAGGGCCATTTTAGTAGAACCTGGAAAAAAGCATGGTGCAAAAAATGTAGTTCCAGAGGAAATAAAGACTTAGGCAGCAACTGGGATATTTTGATAAGAGTCTGGCAGCAGTTTGCCCATAGCCCAAATGCTTGCCTGATGCTAAGTTGAAAAGCAATGGACTAATGTCTTTGGCAGAGGATATTTCAAGACAGCCTAATGTAGAAATGGTGGCATGGCCTTTAATGGTGAATATTGTGCAGACTACAGTGAAAGAGCAGATGGGCAGAAAGAAATCAAAATGTACAGTTTGGATCTGAAAACTGCACTAGGAAGATTAAAGGTGGTAGCCAAGGCATGTGAAGAGGAGGCTCCCTTTATTAAAGGAACTAAAGTGATAAGGAGAGGCCTAAATATTTACAAGTAAACAATGGGAAAGGTGAGATTAAAGTGATTAAGGAGAGGCCTCGAGATTTACAAGTATACAACAGAACAATACCTTCAGGCAAGACCACACCCAGCTAATCCAACTTTTAAAGGAAAATACTGAAAGCGTTTTCTACTCCAACAAGTCCAGGGCAGAGAAAAATTGCAAATGTGGTTAAAGTAGGAGAGAGTCCATCCCGAACTTGCAGCCAGATTCGGCAATTTCATTCACGTGGTGCTGGCTTTAGAGGCATGAAGTTTGCAAGAGTGAAGGGTCATCAGTTCTTTCTCCATGGTTTCAGAGAGCCACAGAGGCCAGGCAGAGTGCAGCAGGGGTGTCCCTGAATAAAGAGGGCCCTGATAGGCCATTATGTGAAGCTGTGAATGTGAAGCCTGGTTGGCAGCAGAGACCCCAAGAAGACATTTGAGATGCCAGACCTGTGAGATATTTGCAAAGGAGAGCTGCATAACAGGGAGTGGTACCAGCCTAGAAAAGAGATGGACTGTTGTCCACAAA